>JANWGL010006618.1:0-10047 GCA_025200755.1 Ceratobasidium sp. C01 | reverse complement strand
TTGACGGTTTTCCAGATGAGAGACGGCGTACTCGTAATAGACGTGTGGAAGTCGGTCCTTCAGTACGACTGGCGCAATGTACTGGAACCAGAATGCGTATGCCTCAGCCTTATACAGTTTCTCGTCGTCGTCGATGTTTGGTAATGTGCCGACGAACGCGGAAGGAATGGTTCGCGCGGCGGCCCCGGTTAGCTTACCAATTTCAGCCCACTGCACGCGCGAGAGCTTATAATCACCAGTGCCCTGATCCACCCGTTTGAAGGTCCCCTTCCAGTGTTTAATCATGTTTGGGATGAGGTTTTCGAAGAGCAGGTGCATGGCGTCGTATGGGGAGACGCACGATAGGTCAACTGACGGGAGGCGTGCGAGAACCGACCTGTGATTGATCCCATATTCCTGAGCGAGGCGAGCGCGCTCGCCAACTCCCTCCGCGGTGTCGAGATCGTCGTAGTCGCTGAGAAACATCTCGTGGGTGCGCATGAGCAACGGCAGAAAGGGTTCGGCGTCCCCTGGGGCGGTCAATGGAACATAATAGACCGAGTTTTTGGCTAGACGACACAGCACACCTTGAATAAGGCAGGCCCGGCAAGGCGTCTTCGCGTTGTGGCCCTTCATCGCGAGGAGTTTTGCGACCGCGGGGATATCGCCAAAAACGATCAGGAGGAATGCACGCAAGATAAAATTAGCACCTTCATTGTCGATGTCGTCCGCATTCGAGGCCACCTTGCTTGAAACAATGCCCGCCGCCAAAGCGAGCAACTCCTCTATGAGAGGAATTAAGAATGAATTTAAATCCTTACACTGTTTTGGGCCGGGGATGACACCAACGCATAGGATATTTTCGAGGCGGACCCGGATTTTAGGGGACAGGTTGTAGTTGACGAGAATGAGCGGCCAGGCGACCGAGAGTCCTTTGCGCCGACGCGCAAACAACGTGAAGCCGTCAGTAGCCAACCCTAGAGCAATGTCGTCGGGGTTATCAAAAAACCGGTACGGCTTGCCTTCAGTAACTGGGGTATTCCGAAGTGACCGGTAATGTTCTCCATCAAAAATGTCTTCAACAATATCGGGATCATAATCCGCCTCCGCTCTGGCTCGGTAGCGCATCTTTTCGATTGAGGCTGCGTTTTGAAAGAGACCGTGAAGCTGAGGGATAAGGGGAGAATAATGAAAATAACGGCGCGCCTTACGCGCGTTGTTGTACCGAGGTTCCTTGCAGAACGGGCACCGCTCGCGGTCCTTGTATTTGCCGAGGTAGCATATGCATGAGCCGATACAGCAGTCGTATGCGCGCGTCTCCAGCCCCGACAGGATCTTTAGTCGGCGCCAAGCGATAAATTCAGAGGGAAAGTCGAGAGTCCGGCAGGCGCCATGGCGGAGATCATCGTAGGTTTGACGCGAAAAATGCGTGCGGAGTCGGGTGGCTAGAAGTTCCATCGTCCTGATATCTTTATTGGTTACCATGCGGTCGTCTAATATAATCAAAATCAGTTTGGTTTAATTAAGTGTAGGATTTATCGTAATTACACATGTCGATCCATTCATCTTCGGCAAGGTCGCCAAGATGTACCTGAAGAAAATCCCATAGCTCATCGTCGTTCATCGCAGGTTCGTTGTCGGGGTCGAGTCCAAATAGCATTTCTTGTTCCACGAAGTCAGGGTCCCGTGCGCTGCCAACGGATGCGCCGTCGCCTGAGGCCAACGAGCTGCCATCGTCGCTGCTTTCAGCTCCGGCCTCTTCCTCGTCTTCGTCGCTAGTCCAGTCTTCGATTGTGACCGGAGGGTTTTGGTGCACATTAGGAACGCGTGGAAGCCCTGTGAAATACACAATAATTAGATATACTTCGCTATTCCTAAATGGTAAAAATACTTATGATTAGGTAGAGGGACAAGGCCGTCGTCATTGTCAGTTGCGCTTGTATCGCTAGGGCTATCGGTGAGTTCTACAAGGGGCACGCTAACTTGTGAGCAAGCCGTAAACAGTATTATAAACATGTACGTACCGGATCCATCGTCCTCTATGTCCATTGCGTCGCTGCGATCCTCCTCGTAGAGGGATAGATCGAATGCCTCGGCGGCGGCCTCTCCCTCAGGTTCGTCCTCGGCCTCTCCCTCGTCCTTGGCCTCTCCCTCGGGCTCAGCCTCCACTTCGTTCTCGGTGTCCCCCTCATCCCTGGCCTCTCCCTTGGCCTCTCCCTCGTTCCCAGCCCCTTCCCCATCCTCTTCCTCGCCTTCGCCTTCAGCCGCGGCCTGATCCTGGTCCTCGTCCATATCGTCGAGGTGTTTTTCTAGTTGCCGACGGTACAAGGCCATGTGCCGAGAACGCTGGCGGACGCTAAGGGTCTCGTTGCCGCAGCAGGGACAGGCGTGATTGTTGTGCGCCATAGTTGGGAGAGTCGGGGGGGGGGGGGTTGCATGTACCATCTTAGTGTTGTCGCTAAGTACAAGTCAAAGATGGATGCTGACCTTAGGCGCTTAGGCAAAAATTCAGGTAAGCACAGCCCCCCATCCACCTGACTGGGCGACTCAACCATGACTGTCTAGACCACTTTGACTATGGATCTATCGATAAGGACACGCACTGGCTGGCCACTCAACCAGCTGACCATCAACAGCCACCCCCAATCCTCGTCACCACTACCCCTTCTATTGTCTAAGATCCGTTATTGCACGGTGGCGCCTGCGAGGCGGATGGGGTACGTATTTTTTGTACGTATCAAGCTGCCCTCAACAATAGCTAACTCCCACCGCCTGAGCCTCCTACGTAAGATCCCAACACCCCCACTCCAACTACTCCTATTTTCCCATTCATTCCCCGGGAAGAATTGCCAAAAACACTCGCGATCTGTGAGCTCCTCGCCCTTCGGCGATGTACAAGCCAGCCTCGTGCAACTATGGCTGCATCTTGTGACCCTCGTCAATTCATTATCTCTTAAAGGAAGGCTCGTCTATTGATTCGTGGACCTAGGCTCTTGCCTTGCGCCGGATGACGGGCGCCTTTGAGAGTAGAAAACCCACCCGTGAGTCCATCGTTTAGTCCATCATCCTGCCATATACCCATTCCCCCTCCTCCATTTCGTCTACGTGTGATCAAATTTCTTGTTCATCTGTCTAATCATCAGATATTGACGACACACGACACTCATTTATCGCTTTACCGATGAACTCCGACATTCGCGACTTGCTTGAGCCCGGGAATTGTACCACTCAGGTACGTAAGATGCAGCGCTATTAATAATATACTAACTTATTGGACCTTAGGGCAACGTTCTTGACTTCGGTCTCGCCAAGAAGTACCGCGACCCGAAGACCCACTGCATATCCCGGGCGGTGAGATTCAAAGCCCCACCGGTGCCGCACGCTTCGCTTCAACGACCGGCCGAACTACTGCTACCTCCGCAAGTTGTTCCGCGATCTCTTTGCGCGCGGGGGCTATCAGTACGACTACGTGCTCGATTGGGACGCAGAGGCCCAGCAACGCGGACGACAAGTCAAGCGTCGTCTACGTACCCGGACAGGACTTGGTCAACAGTGTTTGCGGTGCATCGTTCGGAACAGTCGAGTTGGGGGGCGGGGGGTAGCGCATCGCGCCGGGTCTCCGTGAGTAATTTCTTAAGCACTAATTATACCTTCACCCGCAATACTTAATTACACTCTCGTAACTGCTAGGTTTCTCGCTCTTCCATTCCGTTTTCTTTTTCTGTAGGACTTCGCAGTGGAACGTCGAGGAGGGCGGGAAGCGCCCCTTGGCGTCTTCAAGTGGTAGAGCTCCCCCTCATACTGGCATGTGGGGGCAAGAAAGGCATTGGAGGGGAAGGCGTGGGGTGAGAGGGGCGTTGGCAAGGAAGGTATTAAGATTTTGCCAGTAGCCTGACCGAATGTGCTCACCCATCCTACCCGATTGATATCCTGTTTTTGAGCCGAGTTTTACGCTTTGCTTTTCTGATTGACCTCTGCTGTTGTTACTACCAATTCCATTATAACTACATAACATTGAGCTCGAGAGTGTGATTATTAACAGCACTGAATGACGCGCACATATATAGCTGTAATGTGTGCGGATTGGTTGAGTCCCTTGGACTTTCAATAAAGTCCACCGAAAGTCCATTTCCAACGCCTAGACTCCCCGGAAGCGCATACAAAGTCCATGTCAAGGGCCTGGACTTTGATCAAGTCCATTTCAGGGACTTTAATCTAAAATGCCTGAAAGTGGCACGAACGACTCAAATAATGCTCTGGCTATTGGTCTCTACTCGTTTCGCCTCACTTCATAGTCTCTTTTCCTATCGTTTTTGCTCCCCCCCCCCAACTTTCTACTCTCAACCACCACACCGCGACACCCCACTCATTACAGGCTCCCCCATCACTGCGACGCCTCTATCGCCACGACCATGACTACCTCCAAGCTCAAGTCAAAGCTGCTGAAAGCCCAGCTTAAGGCGCAAGGTAAGCGAGAACTACAAACGAAGCGCGAGATTATTGGCTAACCACTCACTAAACAGGCTATGAACTCCGTACCGTGAAAGGGAAGACGGTCCGAGTACGAATTGGTCCTCCCGGACGCGCTCCCACAAAGCCAGCAATCGCCCAGAGGCCAGCTATACCCGCCCGTAACGCCCACACCGCCGACGACGACGACGAGGTTGAAAACCAGGCGCGGGCCCGTCTCCAGCCCATCCGCGACGCCATCCACCTTGTTTGGTGCAAGAAGCCCAAAGGCTCGCCTGGGAGAAGCGAGAAGTCCGGTGGGTACAACTTGCAAGACGAACTCGATATGTACCGCGGCGGGTACACCATTGTATGGGTATGTACATTTTATTATAATTAATTGTTCGTAACTTGTACTAACACGCGGACACAGGACGCTCTCCGAATCCTCCTTATGCGTCAGAAAGGGATCGATATGACAAGGTCGATCTCGTTTCAGGACAAGCGGACCGTCGACCATATTATTAAGAGGGTATGTGCATTTATCTAAATAAATGCACGATTTTTTCTAACACGTTCACGCAGGCGGCTGGTCTATTCCCGGAGTTCGAAGTCTTTCGCCGTCACAGGTACTGGCCGCTCAAGGCGTTTATTCATTTGATCCTAAGGACCTCGGCCGACCAGCACAGGAAAAAGCTTAAGGACACGGGGAAGGGGACTAGGAAGAAGGGCAAGGACCGCAAGCCCACGAGCACAGCAGCCAATGCGCAACCGCCCGTCCCCGCTGAGACGCCGTTGGAGGACGAGCCCCCTAGGGAGCCAGCTATGGATCCTAAAGGGTGGTCCGACGATGGGTCATCGAGCAGTTTGTCGGGTGAATCATCGAGCGAACTATCGGATGAGGAGCCGGCCTCACCGCGCATCAAGCGACAGTTCCACGTCGACGTCGATAGTACCATGGATACCCTGGACAAGACGATGGCAAGTGTCGCTAACGATGTCGCTAATATGACGGTGGATTCCGACGTGTCCAGGCGTCTTGGGATGTCGATCGACATGCATAATGGTAAGCAATAAATTCGGTAGCATACATATACTTATTTTATTTTATTCAGAAGAAGACGGGCGTACGTTCGATATGGCTGAAGCGTCGGCGCCATTGGCTCTCCCACCCGCCCCAGCTAAACCCGCCTCAACTCGTCCACCCGTGGTCCGCGCGTCCGCTCCACCTGGAGCTGCTTCAGCAACCCCGGTTACCATGTCCCGGCGGGGTACGACCTATAACCCATGACCGGTTACCGTAGGGGTTCGGCCCCCAGCACAGGACTTCAGGGTAACCGTAGAGCGATGGGGTACGGGCCAGGCGGGGATATAAAAGTGGGGGGGGGTATTTAGTATAGATGTCTACCATTGAATTTACTAGTAGTAGATGGGGGGTACCCGAGATGAATCAAATGATATTGCTGCTGCATTGAAACACAAACAGCAGTAGCGTCGCGACATAATGACTTCAAACATGGTATTTGACATGTTGCATACATTCTGGCACAGTTAGATTGGCTCCTGAGCCATTGGGGTGTCGCGACGTGTCCATTTAATTGTCTCTGCTTGCTGCACTGTGATGCATACAGGTGCAGCGTCGCGACACAGTGGGTTGAGACATGTTATTTGACATGTTGTATGCATACTAGCATTGTTAGATTGGCTCCTGAGCCACTGGGGCGTCGCGACGTGTCCATTTAGTTGTCTCTGCTTGCTGCATTGTGATGTGTACAGCTGCAGCGTCGCGATGTAGCAGGTTAAGGCATGTTATTAGACATGTTGTATGCATTCTATCATGCTTAAATTGGCTCCTGAGCCACTGGGGCGTCGCGATGTGCCCATTGAACTGTCTCTGCTTGCTGCGTTGCAATGCAGACAGCTGCAGCGTCGCGACGCAGGTTGTTAGGACCAGTTATTTGACATGTTGTATGCATTCTAGCATTGTTAGATTACCTCCTCAGCCACTGGGGCGTCGCGACATGTCCATTTAGTTGTCTCTGCTTGCTGCGTTGTGATGCGTACAGCTGCAGCGTCGCGACACAGCAGGTTAAGACATGTTATTAGACATGTTGTAAGCATTCTAGCATTGTTAACTTGGCTTCTGAGCCACTGGGTCGTCGCGACGTGCCCATTAGATTGTCTCCGCTTGCTGCATTGCCACGCAGACAGCTGCAGCGTCGCGACGCAGGTGGTTAGGACCAGTTATTTGACATGTTATATACATTCGACCACTGCTAGATTACCTCCTGAGCTGCTGGGGCGTCGCGACGCGTCCATATAATGGTCTCTGGTGTGTTGCACTGCATTCATTGAATCGTCTGACTGCTGTGTTGCAACCTATACTGCAGCAGCATTGCAACACATTGGATTAAAACATGTTATGTGACATCTTGTATCCATTCTAGCACTGTTGCAATGATTCCTGAGCCACTAGGGCGTCGCGACGTACCCATTAAAGTGTCCCCGCTTGCTGCACTGCAATGCAGACAGCTGCAGCGTCGCGACGCAGGTGGTTAGGACCAGTTATTTGACATTTTATATACATTCTACCACAGTTAGATCACCTCCTGAGCCACTGGAGCGTTGCGACACTTCCATATAATAGTCTCTGGTGTGTTGCAACACATCCAATTAATTGTCTGACTGCTGTGTTGCAACCTATACTGCTGCAGCATTGCGCCACAGTGGATTGAAATATGTAATTTCACATCTTGTATACATTCTACCACTGTCATAATGACTCCTGAGCCACTGGGGCGTCGCGACACATTGAAACAATCGTATCTTTGCAGCACTGTGATGCAGACAGCTGCAGTGTCATGATAAAGTGGGTTAAGACAGGTTGTTTGTCAAGGGGTATACATGGTACCACTGTCAGATCTGCTCCCCAGCCACTCAATGGGTCGTTGCAACACAACTGTTTGATTGTCTCTCTGCTTGCTGCCTTGCAATGCAGACAGCTGCAACAGCTGTAGCGACGCGATGCAGTGGGTTAGGAGCAGTTATGTGACATGTTAGATATATTCTAGCATTGTTAGATTGGTCCCCAAGCCACTGGGGCGTCGCGACGCACCCATTGAACCACATCTCTGCTGTGTTGCAACACATACAGCTGGAGTGTCACAACACACTGGCTTCAACCATGGTGTTTGACATGCTATACTCATCCGAGCATTGTTAGATTGGCTTCTGAGCCACTGGGCCGTCGCGACGCATCCATGTAATCGTCTGATTGCTTTGCTGCAAGACATTCAGCTGCAGCATCGCGACGCAGTGGGTTAAGACATGTTATTTGACATGTTGTATAATCATGGTACTGTACATGGTAGATACCTCAAAGCATTGGTACATACAATACAGCAAACACCAGCTATATGATCAGTGTCCAGGCTATCTCCCTGTACTTCAGATGTGCTCTATGAGGCCCAGCCAGTGCATTGCAACTGTTACCTCCACTTCAAACTAAGGAACCACCCTCTCATGTGTTGATAACCCCCCTGCATAGATGCTGATACCGTCTGGGTGACTTTCTGGCCTTTATGTTTATGGGTATATCACCAACAAATGTAAGCATACACATCTAGACAGTAAGACAGCATGCTCAGTGTGATGCAGAGCTACAACACACTAGGAATACTTGGGATATTAACATTGCACCATGGTGCTGCAGTGCACAGAATGAGAGGAAAAATAGCTCAATAGCATTGCCTCAATCAGTATGTTTTGTGTTTCAGCTGCAGTGGGTTGTGAGCCTGCCAGTCCCAGCAAACATGGGACAAGTGTGATTAAGAGGGCACGTCGCGACGCCCCAGTTGCTCAGGAGGCAAAACAACAGTGCTAGAGTGTATAAAACAGGTCAATATACATTTCTCAACACACTGCGTCACAACGCTTGAGCTGTATGTGTTGCAACACAGCAGGCAGACAATTGAATGGACAAGTCGCAACATACCAGAGAGACATATATATGGATGCATCGCGACGTCAGAGTGGCCCAGGAGGCAGCCTAACAGTGCTATAATGAGTGTAACATGTCAAATATTATGATTTGAGCAAGTGTGTTGCAACGCTGCAGCTGTATGAGTTGCAGCCCAATAAAGATATGATCAAAGGAGGACGTCGCGACGCCCCAGTGGCTCAGGAGGTAGTATAACAGTGCTAGAGTGTATACAACATGTTAATATACATGCCCCAACACACTATGTCGCGACGCTGCAGATGTATATGTTGCAACACAGCAGGCAGACGATTCAATGAATGCAGTGCAACACACCAGAGAGACAGTAATATGGGTGCGTCGCGACGTCCCAGTGGGTCAGGACGCAGTCTAGCAGTGCTATAATGAGTCTAACATGTCAAATACCACGATTTGAGCAAGTGTGTTGCAACACTGCAGCTGTATGAGTTGCAACGCAGTAAAGCTATGATCAAAGGTACACGTCGCGACGCCCCAGTGGCTCAGGAGGAAGGCTAGCAATGCTAGAATGTATACAACATGTCAAACAACATGTCTTAACCCGCTGTGTCATGATGCTGCCACTGTCTGCATAAAAATGCAGCACACAGAGACAATTAAATGTATGCGTCGCGACGCCCCAGTGGCTCAGCAGCCAATCTAACAGTACTAGAGTGTATACCACATGTCAATATACGTGTCTCAACACACTACGTTGCGACACTGTAGCTGTATGTGTTGCAACACAGCAGGCAGTCGATTCAATGGATGCAGCACAACACACCAGAGAGACAGTTATATGGGAGCGTCGCGACATCCCAGTGGCTCAGGAGACTTTCTAACGGTGCTAAAATGAGTCTAACAGGTCAAATATCATGATTTGAGCAAGTTTGTCACTACACTGCAGCTGTATGAGTCGCAACACCCCAAAGATCTGATTAAAAGGACACGTCACGACGCCCCAGCAGCTCAGCAGCCAATCGAACACTGCTATGATGGAGATATGATTAAATGGGTGCGTCGCAACGCCCCAGTGGCTTGGGAGCCAATCTAACAATGCTAGAATGTATACAACATGTCAAATAACTGGTCCTGACCCATTGTGTCGCAACGCTGCAGCTGTCTGCATTGCAACACAGTAAGCAGAGACAGTTTATTGGGCACGTCGCGACACCTCAGTGGCTCAGGAGCCAATTTAACCATGATAGAATGCATACAACATGTCTAATAACATGTCTTAACCTGCTGCATCGCGACGCTGCAGCTGTCTGCATTGCAGTGCAGCAAGCAGAGACTATTTCATGGGCACGTCGCGACGCCCCAGTGGTTCAGGAGCCAATCTAACAATGCTAGTATGCATACAACATGTCAAATAACATGTCTCAACCCACTGTGTCGCGACACTGCACCTGTATGCATCACAGTGCAGCAAGCAGAGACAATTAAATGGACACATCGCAACGCCCCAATGGCTCAGGAGCCAATCTAACTGTGCCAGAATGTATGCAACATGTCAAATACCATGTTTGAAGTCATTATGTCGCGACGCTACTGCTGTTTGTGTTGCAATGCAGCAGCAATATCATTTGATTCATCTCGGGGACCCCCCATCTACTACTAGT
>JANWGL010006615.1:2571-14808 GCA_025200755.1 Ceratobasidium sp. C01 | reverse complement strand
TAGTGTCTACATGGTGTCTATATAGTGTCTACATGGTGCTACATAGCGTCTACATGATGCTATTTGGTGCTATATAAATGGGACCCCCCTACTTTCTCTACATAGACTACATATGCTATATAGTGGTATATAGCACTATCTAGGTTTTGACAGATTTCCAGATGTACTCGAGTTATAGGGCTAATGTCTGAGCTACTTCGTACATTCCCCAAAGCGTTCTTCATTCTCACAAGCGCTGGGAGCACTTCGTACACGAGAGGAACATCGCCACGCGAGAAGTAATTTGTTGGAACCTCGAATATCTATAGGTGGTATGAGTGTAACAATCAGATACGTGTATAAAAGGCGATCGTACCTCAAGAGCCTCATTAAGCTCGCCCGCAAGCGACCATTGTTGATTGTTTAGCGCATATCGCTGCAGCTTAAGGTCAGACTCGCTTGTGAGCCACTGAACCGGTTGCTTGAGATGTAAATGGTCGTCTAAAGCCTTGCGATCGGAATTCCATCGAGTTGCCACGCGCCGAGACAGCGCCTTTCGTTTGGAGTTTTTGAGACCCTCTGTCATCGAGATGAAGTCCTGTAGCTTCACCTTAAGCAGAGGCGAATCTTCAACTCGTCGTGCGAGCCCAGCGACCTATGAGAGAGTGTAGTGAGTATATGTGACTTATACATATGTATTGTAGTCTTATACATACCGCTGGCATAATTGCTTGCGCTTCACGCAACTGAGCCGTTGTAGGAGCAATACCATAGCTACTAGCCATCTGATTAATTGCGTCAAATACCATATTCTGGACGACTAAAACATCATGTTCTAGCTTTGCCGGGTCAGTCTCCATTGATTCGGGCTCGTCCAAATCGTCGTCGCTTGCTGTGCTGGGACCTTGCTGTGTCTCCAGGAAGGCTTTTGAGGCATCGGTCGATGCTTTTGTCTCCAAGCTAGCGCTATGCGCCTCGATGATCTTCTTCGCACTCCGAGGAGGACGAGTAAATGGCGACATAAAGGCCTATTCAAAACAAAAGTGTTGGTCACTATGTGATCTTTTGACCAGCTGAAAAGTACGAACTTTTGCCATGAGATTTATGATATGTGCAAGGCAGCGCACATACGATCGAACACCGAGAAAGTGTGGCGTTTGAATTTGAAGGTGTTGAACCAGTGTAAGGTTGTTACTGGCGTTATCGAGACATGCAGCCAAAACCTATAATTATGCTGAGTGATAGATCGAGCGCTGAGGAGATACAAGTTCACCAACCTTATCCTCAAGTCCATAGCGCTGAAGTACCGAAGCAACTTGCTCGGCAAGATACTCTCCAGAATGAGGGGACTTCAAGCTGAATGTAATATAAGTATTGGGCGCATATATCAAAGTTTAATAAGAGCTCACTGGATAAACTCAAGAATAGAGCGATGTATCTTTGGCTTTTCGTACCAGATCACTACTACCCCAAGGTACGATTCGGAGACTGGGCTAGTCCAACCATCAATTGCAAGGTGAATTGCCCCGTCAACTGTCTGAGCAAAGATGAGTGAGTATATGCGGAAAGAATAAGTGTAGTTTATATGATACACATACCTTAAAATACTCTTTAACCTTCGGTGCAAACCGAGCATAAATTGCCTTGATGTCCCGAGAGATCGTTACTGAGGACGGCAGGGTTGTTCCCGGACGAAGGTATTCAACTTCCATTTGATGAAATTTGTCCGTAAGTGAATCGAAAGGACGATGGCTGTGGGCGCTCCAGAGTGCAAGCATGGCCCGATGAGTTTTTTTCGAGTATGGCGTACCCATACTTGTGCCAGCTGCACCAGAGATGTCAGATGGACTCAGCGATTCAGCGTTTCGCTTTCCGTCACATTCCTTCGCCTTTTCGAGTAGAACTGTAGTGCCACTACCAGTTTTCGTACGGCCACGGTAATAAGGAGGATGATCGGCATGTCGATGTTTGCACAAAAATCGAAAGGCTATTTCGTACGGAGCAGGAGGATCGTGCGCTGTGTCAAACACACGATGAACCTCAATGTCGTAATGATCGTAGGCTGGAGACCTCCAAGTTTCCCGAGCCGCATCTGTTGGTATTGCATACCGGGTTAATATATCTATAGCATACAATGAGTACACTGGTCTTGCCAATGATTTCTTGGTCTTGATATTGCCATGCAAGCAGGTCTGATAATGCGTTTAGGCCCTTGCGTCTTTTAGAGTTAGGCCATTCACCGGGGACAGGGATAGTAGACAAAGTGCTCGGCATGACTTGAGCTTGGGCGTACGAGAAAAAGCAAGTGGATGAAAATAATAATATAGATACGCATCGAAGTGCTGGCTTTATATACACGAGAGCCACACTCCGGAAGCATGAAGAACGTTAGAGAACGCTGACTGACCGACCTTCGAGTATGTTCTCTGTCGGACACCGCCGATGGTGCAAACGTTGCGCGCTGGTTTAAGCGAGATGGCGATGAGTCAGCTATATGGTGCTCCGTGGTAGGCTCGGTAATCCTCCACGGAGTTAGCTACCATATGGTATATTTCAAATTCGGCTCCACCGGGTACCACCCCGTACCACGTTTCTTCCATGGTATTACCACAGTGTTACCGAAATGTTGCGTACCATGAAGGTCCCTACTCCAGCCGCCGCAGCTGAATCCGGAGCGCTCCGCTGCCAAAGGCGCGCTTGCCGACGTTGTCTTGGCGAGCACGTGACATGGTGGCAAATTACCAGAATCAGTCTTGCATCCGCCACCAGGTCAAAAGGGGCTACCCTACATCTGCACTTTCTTTGGACGACCCAGGGTTGTGCGCACATAGTCGCAGACATACTCAAAGTCTCTATCACGTCTGTATTCATCTAGAAAACCCGCGTCGCACTGGTGGCTAGTACAGCTGAATTTTTAAGGTCATGCAGTTTAAAGTGGGTAAGCGAATCGGAAGAGGAGCCACAGTACGATTTATTCCACCTCTTTCAATGACTAGCAGCTTATTCGTCTCTACTACATAGGGTCTAGTTTTCAACGCCACGGAAATAGGAGGAGATGGGAGAGTTGTTGCTCTGAAAAAATCCCGAGCATCCCTTCGCGTCAAGAGACCTCCCTTGCAACATGAGGTCAGGTTATTACAGGTGCTACAAGGCCACCCTGCTATCCCGGTCTTGTTCGGGTATGGGCGGTTCCCGCATTTCGAGTATCTCGGCATAGAGCTGTTGGGAGCTAGCCTCAATCACCTTTATACGGCATCTCATCCGATCTCAATCCAGACCGCGCTCAGTGTAGTCGAGCAAATGGTACAGTCTATCAAATTACCTAAATTGATACCACTAACTACCTGGCGCTGGTAGCTTTCAGCGTTGAAACATGTCCACTCTCACCACATCGTTCACCGCGACATCAAGCCCAGAAACATCATGGTCTCTCTGGAAGACACCCCTCGACTCAAGCTCATCGACTTTGATCTTTCGAGACATTTCCAGACCGGTATACCTAAGCGTGTCGACATTTACGGCGAAAGGACGCATTTAGTGGGATCAGTGAACTACGCTAGTCTGAATTCACATGATGGGATTGGTACGTCGTTTCATAAAGCTGCTTAATTTTCCTAATGCAAGAAATTTGGAAGAACTTTCTCGTAGGGACGACTTAGAATCATTGTTCTATTCCGTGTTTTGTCTCATACGAGGCAGTCTTCCATGGAGCCACGCGGTCGATGGCAGATTTGGAATTTATACGACTCTTGGTCAGATGATGCACGTACATCAGAAGAAGAAAGCTTGGACTGGATCGATGCTGGCCGACGGGTACCCAGAGGAATTCGGCCAACTCCTGGATCAAATTCGTGGCCTAGCCTTTGACGCCGAGCCCGACTACGCCGGCTATTTTCGTACATTGGAGTCAATTCGTGGCCGTCTGGGACTCAAGCGCGAGGAGGAACTGAGCTGGCCCGTCAATCTTATAACTAACCCTCAAGGTAAGTCGAGCCTCAGATGCGTCGCCTCTCAGTCTGAACGAGCTCGTTTGTGAAAGATCCCGTGAGGCTGGCTCCTCCGCCCTCTTGCGCTGTGACTGTTGGCCAACTCGTGACTGTTCAGATTCTCATGGGCCCATCAATTCAAGGATATGGCGCTCATGGTGACGACCCATCAGTTTGGAAAAACCCAACATACGAGTCCGAAGAGTGGAAGACGATTTCCCGCCCCGCAATTGTCGTGAAGAGAGAACTGAGTTTTGAGAAGCGCCATCACCGAATCACCGTACTGCCTCTTGCGAAGAGTAAGCCTCTCGATGCACCGTCGGCTTCCCTCGACGATATCGCCAAACAAAATTCCAACCCGCACGGCGAGGCTCATTGGCCGGACACGCTTGATGCCCACTGTTATTTTTTCGGCGCCCCATGCACGCTTGTATCCGTTGACACTACGGTGCGAGTCTCTTGATTTTTACTTTCCCCGTGGCTAACGGTCTTTTTATTACTATCCTAGCCTATTCCATCCCACTGGTCGTTGACTACTGAACAAGTCAAGGATATTCAAAATGATCTTTCCGCGAGCCAACCTAATCTAGCTAAAGACGACACCAAGGCGAGCGAGCGCCTTGAGCGAGGCCCCTACTACTATGTGTATGCGCGCTTCACGCCATTACTCCCGGGGAGCTTGAATCACACAACCGATAACGAAGTAATTGAGTGGGACAGCAAACGGGGTTGGTTCGATGAGCTGGTCAAAATAAACAATGTTCGCTGCCTGGAGGATGGATGGGCTTTCGGAGAGGCTGCAACCAAAGCGCAGGAGGGCGAAGATGATGATTGCTACGAACTTACATGCAGCTACTATGGAGCGGATCACAGCGCGTGGGACTATATGGGTGGCCCGAGAAGTCGCTCGCTCACCTTGCCCCATGAGGAAGAGGAGCGTCTAGACGCGGACATCTCGAAGATCACACTAATCGACGGGTATTAGCCAAGTACCGCAATAGGATACAACCGGGTTTCAATCTATTGTGTTGTGGATACAGTACATGCGTTTGGTCGAAGAATGTGCCTTAATAAGCCTGGATACGTCTTTGATTCCCAGATAAGCTGCAGACCTCTGCGAGTCCTGTTCGTTTGACGAACAAATTCCTCTACTTTCTTATGACTGGAATTTTACTTCGGAGCGCTATGGGCCCCTTCAGTTATCTCAAATACAACTCAGTCGACTCAATGTGTTTGCAGGCGGCTCTCAAGCTGGACGTTGTCTCCCAACGACTTCCTCAGTGTTTATATATACCAGGGAACGCTCAGGCCGATGAATGAATGGCGAGGTCAAACATAAACCAGGAGAAGAGAGTCAAGGATATCAATTTTGGCGCATACATAGGTCAAAAAGACGAACCGCGAAGGGCATGACACGTGACCAAGGGCCCACCCAAATACAGGTCAAGAGGATCTTGCTAATGTAGACTTCAGCACTTCCCAGCGCTCTCAAACCTGTTGTGCATAGATGGTCACGTGCCCCCGCCTATCGGTGATCGTCGGTGTCCGCGCGCCCCTATGCGCGCTCACAGGGCGCGAGTCCTGCGTTCTTGTCCTTCACGTTTCTTTCACATTCGTTCTTCACGCTTTCTCACGCCCCTATGCGCTCCCTGATGTACTTAAATACCGTTTCCCTCTCGCGTTTCCCCCTCAGCCTGCTTTCCGCTCGCTGAGGTATGTCTCTTTCGTTCACCCGTCTTTTGCGTACATTGTCTGATTGTATTGTAGCTCTTCCGTCTCTTTCTGTGTCTGTTAGGTAGCTACATACAATCAGGGCCTGCTTTCCGCTCGCTGAGCTCTTCCGTCTCTTTCTGTGTCTGTTAGGTCCTGCGTCCCTGCCCGTAGCGCCTGTTTGTCGCATCAGGTTATGAGCCCCGGCGCGACTCTGCGCGCAACGAATTTTTTTTAGACCGTCGTTTTATATTTGTCTGTTCGTCCGTCGCTGAGCCCCTATCTTGGTTCTACCGGTTGTATGCCCACAGAAACCAGGGGTTCTCAAGCTCGTCTCGCTGAGTCCGCCAGACTGTTTAGGGACTTGCCCCAGTATCCGTCCTCCCCGTTTGGTTCTCCGCCTATATCTCCTGCTCCGTCTAACCCCTCGCTTCCGACGTTCTCCCCTGTTGTGCCCACGACGTCCACTATGTCCGACTCTGAGTCTCAACCGGCTCCCTCTTCGTCTCAGGCGCCGTCTGTATCGGCTCCGTCTGCTGTGGTGATGAGGCCGGATCAGCTTTCAGCGATGTTCAAGTCGCTGTACCAGTCGCTTAAGGAGGATGAGCCTCCTCGTCAGCGGGAGCCTTCGGCTGTTAACTCTCGTATGGCGAATACGTTGCTGTCGGCTGGATCTTCTCTCCCGAAACTGAAGGAGGGCGCATATACTCAGTGGACCTTTGCGGTGTCTGATTGCATCAGGAATGCTCAGCTCTGGGGTCACGTCGATGGTTCTACTGCTCGTCCTGACGGCACCGATGCTCGCGCGCTTGAGAAGTGGGTCCAGGAGGATGCTGCTGTGCGGACGACGATTGTCAACGCGTTGGACCATGATATGTCCTATCGCTACTTGGAGGGGACTACGACGGCGAAGGAGGCGTGGGATGCCCTTCGTGCGCATTACTACACTAGCGACAAGGCATCTCTGATGGCTGTTGATGGGCAGCTCGTCGGCCTTCGTTTGGCTGAAGGTGGCGACGTGATTGAGCATGTGGCGACGCTGAGGCGTCTCAAGCGTAGTCTGGATGGCACGGCGTTCGCGATCAATGACAGTCGCAGCGAGGCGATTCTATTTCGGTCCCTACCTCCTAGCTTTAATCAGTGGATTGCTCGTCAGGAGGAGTCTGGGTCGGCGTCATTTGACTCTCTGTGCCGCGCGTTGGAGACTCAATATCGCAGCCAGAAGGCTCGCGCTGATCCGGGTACGACCGTCTCTGCCTTTCCTGCCGGTACTCGATCTGTTCGTCCGACCTCGTCTGCGTCTCCGTTTGTATTCCCAATTCCCCTTGACCTCACGTCACAGTACTCGTTCACTGGAGGTCGCAACCCTGCGTTGAGCGCTCGTGCTCGAAACACCTGTCGGGACTGTCTTCAGCTTGGTCATCACTCTGGGGCGCAGGCTTGTGTGCTTTATGATGTCTATCGGTGGCGTAACGAGCTCTGGGGTCCACCGGGGCAGAGGAACGGCCATAATCGGCGCAGTGGTTCTGGCGCGTCAGGTTCTGGTGCTACTGGTGCAAATGTGGCGGCTGTGACGGCTACTCCTGCGTCGACTACCCCCTCCTCTGCGACGATTGACACTGTCCAGGCACATGTTGCTACTGCCACGGACCCTCTGTCCTCTGAATTCCCCTCATACGTCGCGTATTCTGCTGTGGTCACTAGTCGGGTCTCGGAGGAGGCGCACTCTCTTTTTTGATTTCTATATAAACCATGTTTGGCGAAGCTCGTTCCGCGCTGTTGGCTGCCATCCCTGAACAGGTTCAGAAACTCGTGAGAGAGCTTCCCCCCGCTCAGCAGCCAATAGCCAGAGACAACCTTAAACCTAGCAAACGTCGATAGCACAATCTTCATGACCAGTTCTATGCCGTTTTTGTGCCATTCCCCTTGGAAATTTTACACCACGCTGCTAACGACGCAAGAAATAGGCGTGACAATAGATGAGGTTAGCGGGGGTTTGATGAATTGGCGAAGATTCACGATGTGTACATTTTAAGAAATCTCTCAGCATTGGAGAATCGAATATACAAGTCAGAGGACTAGGATCTAATTCTAGCATATAAGCAGCCATTTTGAGATTGGTCGATTATTGAAGGGGCACGGAGCCAAGTACCCGACCTCACATGGACGGAAGGCACTTAGACGCTGATTTTTCTACGACCCTGAAATAGTTCAATTCAGTAGTTCCATACGAGGTAATTGGTGCACACTATGATTACTGCTTGCCTCGCCGCATTACGTCTGGGGCCTGCATACATACAGGAAACTGATCTACGCAGAAGCCAAGTATGTCAAGTCATCATATTTATCGCAAGTTCCTGGCGTTGTGCCGCCGGCCCCTTTCTGCGATCCTGTTAGATTTGCGCTAATGCAAATTTGAGTGACATCGCTGGGCGCGGTCCCGGTATATTCGCATGGCGGTGCGATACTAAATCAATCGCGGGGATCCATCAATCAGCGCATGGACATGCCCGACACACAGCCACTCCTGCTTCGCCCGCGTCCAGTTCTCAGATCAATGAGGCGCGTGTCGAGCTAGCCAAGGCTCTCATTCAGACTCGTGAACAGCGTGCGTTGAATGGGGCGAGGCACCAACACATGTTACGGGCACAGGGTCATACACGAACTGATTTATAAAAAGAGACGCGCAAATGCCTCTGTTCCTCACCCCCCCCTCCTCTCCTGGTCCTCCTCCCCCTTGATCTTCGGCTATATCAAACTTAGCTCTCTAATACTGCCAAGGATGATGTTCAACTTTGCCTCGATCTTCTCCGCCGTTGTGCTCGCTCTCCCTCTTCTTGCTCTCGCTGCTCCGGCTGTTCCTGCCGCAGACGCTGAGCTCGTGGATCGCTCCAGCTGGCACTACCCCAAGACTCACAAAGTCACCGTTGGCAAGGGCGGCAAGCTGCGTTATAATCCTCAGTACGTGCATGCCAAGGTCGGTGACTATGTGAAGTTCGAGTTGTGAGTCTTATTTCGTTGAATTCTGCTCTGATTGTATGCTAAAGTTTGGTTTGGGACCCTTTAGCCACCCAAAGAACCACACGGTGACCGAGAGCTCGTTTGACAACCCTTGCCACAAGATCGATGGATTCCGCACTGGCTTGTGAGTAGATTCGGCGCTTCAAACGAAGAAAAGAATGTACTAATTTTCCCGATTCCAGCGTTCCCGTTTCTCAGGACCAGTATTCTCACTTCCCGACTCGCACGTTCAAGGTCACTGACGTGAGTCACGCATATACTCACCGTGTCGAATATGTTTACCAATAATTTGACTAAACTTACAGAAGAAGCCCCACTGGTTCTACTGCGGCCAGACTGGCCACTGCCCCGCTGGAATGGTATTCGCGGTAAGCACCCTCTATCCTTTGTATTAAACATGTTCTAAATTCTGGCATATGTTCAGGTTAACCCTCCCAAGTATGGCAACACCTTTGCGAAGTTCCAGGACAAGGCCGAAAATTCTGGGTACTAAATTAACTAGCTTATATCGAGACGATTTTACGAGTGACCATGACTGGACTTTTCGTGTATAAATATAGTTTTGAGACAACACGAACTGTAGCCACTTGATTGAGCGACCTGACGACGCTAATTTAATATGATTTAACTGGTAGATGCCGCGTGTCCGACGTTCGAATGTATGGACTAAGGATTATGGGAAGGCTAATGATCGGTGGGGTGGAATAGAAAGGGGTCGCGCTGAAGCGGATGCTCAAGGACAAGCACTTCGCCAGGAGCCCCTTAAGGCGCTTCGGTAAATCGGTGCGGTAATGGAGGGTTATAGCGGGGACCATTGTCAAGTTACTACCGCACTATGGCGAGTGCTTAGTTGTAAACTAGAACGAAAGCTATATAGATTAAAGCTAAGGTTCGAGCTATTTAACTTATAATGAGCCTGGCTGAAATGCGGATCTCCAAGTGCTCTCCCACCTTTGCCCTGCTGGTACTCGCTTGCTCTACCTCTCGAGGTCTCTTACTTACAGTGACTCTGATCCTACATTAATTTCCTTGGGCATAAGTGTAGTCTATCGTAGACGATTTGAGTCGAAAGACCCTCGATAGAATGGCCATTGCCATATGTTCTCATATCGTACCTCCCTATGGCCTCGGTCGTAGTCAGCCTTTAAACACAGTGAGTGTGAGTGCACTTCGTGTGGTCCAAAGATAGTTAGGGTCCATAATTTTACTTTCAAGATCGTGCAATATATGTCGAACCCTGCAGCCGCTCCAACCATCTGTATGAAGACCCCCAACTCACGTAATCTAACTTCGAAGTGGTCGCTAGGGCATTCCGTGGGACGGAGCATGGACAACCAGCCCGCCAATCCCCCTATAAATTGCGCTGATACTACCTTATACAAATTCGGAGTCCCTATTATCCGTTGTCCTTGCGCGTCTTTTCGTTCAGTTGTGAGCATATCATTTGGTCAAAAGAATTGAACATTGAACCACGATTACCGCCCTGCCGGAGTGCCCAGTGAGGGTCACCAATCACAAAGCTTGCCGGCCGGTGCTCATACTCCGAGCCTCGTGGCCCCGTTCATTTCGCCTCGTTGGCCGGTGGCCTATCTCGCGGCCCTTGGTCTCTACGCTAGCATATACTAGTGAAATCATATCATATTGGGATGTGGGGTGCTCAATAAACTAGCTAGTGTCCGTTTCGTATCGAAAACATGCATATCAGAAAAGTCCAATCATAACCGCTCGTAGTATCGTCTCAATAACCTCGCTGAACTCAGTCCCACCATTGGGTCTTGGCGTACGCCTGGAACTCCTTGAACGTGTTGCCAGTCTTCGGCGGGTTCACCTGAATATATCTCTTAGTATACTTTAAATTTCCAGTGTGGGATGAACTTACAGCGAAGACCATGCCAGACGGGCAGTGGTCGGTTTGAGCGCAGAAGAACCAATGAGGCTCCTTCTGTAAGTTCAATCGAGGTCTCAGTATATATAACGGAAATAGTGGGTATATGCTTGACTTACGTCGGTGACCTTGTACTTGCGAGTCGGGAAGTCATGGCGCTGATCCTCAGGAACAGGGACACTAAGGTCGCAAGAGTGAGTACACCGGTTGGCTACTTTGAGGTGTCCAATCAACTCACAACCCAGTGTCGAATCCTTCGCCGTTCTTGTAGCAGGGGTCGTCGAACCAGCTCTCAGTCACGGTGTGGTTCTTCTGGTGGCTAGACGGTTCCAAGTTAGATCTCAGCATACATCCAGATGTTAACCCAACGAAATATGACTTACAACTCGAACTCAATATAGTCGCCGACCTTAGCGCGCACGTACTGAGGGTGGTAGCGAAGCTTGCCCTTGTTGCCAACGGTGACCTTGTGAGTCTTGGTCTTGCGCCAGTCGGCACGCTCCTCGAGCCCACCGTCGGCGGCAGGAACAGCCGGAGCAGCAAGAGCGACGAGAGGGAGAGCGAGGACAACAGCAGAGACGATGGAGGCGGCGTTAAACATCATGTTGAGACTAGAGGATTGGCTTAAAATAGGAGATGTAGAAGCTTAAGGGAACTGAAGAGAGAAAACTGAGAAGATGAGGATTGAGAGCGCATCGACGACGGTTCTTATAGTAGAGCTCGGGCAACAGAAATGCGCTATGATGCGGTCTCGCGGACGTGAATGCTTGGCGCAAAGGTTGCGCACGCATTCGGGCATGCTGATCCGTATGCGGGCTACTATAGTCCGCCTGCCGCGGGTGCATGGCCGCGCCGTGAACGGTCGCAAGTAGGCTTGGCGGGGGCTATGTAGAGTACGGTTTGGATAATTATGACAAGTGTGTAGGTACCTGCGAGCGGTAGAGGAGGCAATGTGGGTCCAAAATCAATACAGCGATGAACAGCGTGTGACCAAATCAACTCGAGTACAGTTCAATCCATTCACACTCGACTATTACATAGCCACTAAATACTAGACAATCTAAGAGGTATACTAAGAGGTATACTAATGCACATACAAAATAAAGTACTAAACACGCATAACCGATCAACGGGCACGGGCAGAACCTATACGAGCCTTCCCAGCCTTCTTCTCCCGACATTCCTTGGCAAGTTTCCGCACATACAGGGCCACGCTCTCAAATGCCTCTTCTTTGCTTTGATCGTCCGCTAGCCCCTGCTCATAGTAACCCATCACGAGTCCCACGAAAATCCCATGTTCAGCCGCGAGTTTCTCCAGCTCCTCCTTGACAGGGTTCGGTGGGGCCACAGTTACGTCGCTATCATTCCCCGCCATCGAAACAGAGAGCCCACGAGGATCGTTGTTTACGGGCTGAGGGCTGGTGAACTCGATTGACTCCATTGGGTGTAGTTGATTCGACTGAGATTGAGAGACCCTGACCACATCAACATCCGACTCGGGTTCTTCCACTGCAGGATATCTTGACGGTTCGGCGCGCTATACGTCAAAGACAGGGATGGTTGCGGGGGCGTGGTGGAAGCGGAGGGGAGAATACACTGGGTTTCTGTGTGAGGACTGAGGGTCATGAGAGGGCTCGTGATCAGTGGGCTCGAATA
>JANWGL010006600.1:0-14204 GCA_025200755.1 Ceratobasidium sp. C01 | reverse complement strand
ACTTCGGCGGTGTGAACGATACATTTGTGCTTTGCGCGTCGAAGGGTAAGTTTTGTTCATTCGGAAAAGTGTTCCTACTGCTTACAGAAAAACAAATCTAGGTGGAGAAATATACATTTGGGAAAGGGCATCGGGTATCCTGTTACATTCGCTGAAAGCGCCGGACCAGGAATTGACGAACATCGCATGGAATCACAAATCGCAAGCCGGATTCATGTTCGCCTCCGCAGCACACGATGGTACAGTAAGAATTTGTATGTTTCCTTCATTCTTCATTATTTCTTGGATCGCTAACGCCGCGCACAGGGACAACGACCGCTCAACCGACTCTCCCCCGACCCTCTCGCAGCCTCGCTTCGTCACCAGAGCCTACAGAAATGGGAAGCCCTCCACACAATAGGACTGAGTTCTCTCGGCCGAATAGTCCACCTCCTTTAGCGAGCCCTTTACCAATGAGTCCTCCTGGCTCTCCGTTTCATAACACTTAGTTAAAGATACGAGATGTTAGACCTCCGTTTAGCTTTACGCCTTACGTTCAGAATCATATCGTTAGGATGTATTTTAACTTGTATATCGAATCGATTTTGCGTTCACGACCAGATAATTAAGCAGTTGCTGAGCTTCCATTGGGTGGCTATTGCTAAGACCCACATAGAAGGGCTCGAGCCTTTGTAGGGAGAAGGGTTATATCTAAGGATTCCCACGCTGAAAAAACACTGTAGGAGAATTAAAGGGCCTTCATATCAAAGGTTTGAAAATTCTCCATAGATGGAGGTTTGATTGTCAACGGCCACATAACCGAAGTACGTTTGCCCAGCAAAAATCATCTCAGGAAGATGGTGCGCACAGATCATATTTCGATATCTTAGAGGCCCGTACATATTCCGTTGTAGCTTCGGTAGGGTAATTCGATGGAATGATTAGGGCCATAAACATGCTACAAAATCTGATCTATTTTTGAGCAATAATTTTTTGTCTTGACAAAAAGTGCTTGAGTGGGTGCTTGTTAACATAAGACTTACTAAACCAATCAATAATCGACATTTAAGCGCTCAACCTCATAAGTCTCTCAACTTCGAGGGCGCCCTTGAAAGGAACCGAAATGACTATGTGCCTTTTGAGTGGAGGGGCCAAGACTGCATAATAGAGGTATCGTAAGGCAACTTGCAGCGCGATGTATCAAGGTAGCGAGACGTACCCTATTCATGGGAAAGATTGTCCAGTTATATTGCATCCGTTCAAAGCGCCTGGCCACAAACTCACGAACGTCGCGTGGAATCGCAAATCGGCCGGCGTGTTTAAGTTTGTGCAACGGCACAGTAGGAATTTGTACGTTTGTTTGAGGGCGAGCGTGAACTTACACGCACCGCTAAAACCGCGCATAGGGACAACGACTCGGCCGACCAGTTTTCGCCACCGGAATTTGCAGAAGCCGACAAGCACCCGAGCGGGCCGGAAGGAATTTCTCTAGCCGGGCTACGGTGAGCTCGGTAACACACGAGACCCCTGCACAGTGGGGGTTTAATGTTATGATTAGAAGTTGCTTTGTTTTGTGGACTGCGTGGATATAGTTTCGCATTCTCTGGTGGATGTGCAGAAACCCGTGGACGGTAAGCGCCGGGGTTGGTTAGCTAACGATGCCGAGCCAAACAGGCTAGCCTTGTGTCTGGTGGACCAAAGGTGCGATCCTCGTTTTGCATCTCCTCGTTTTGTGCCCCTCGTGCCCGCAGCACGCCGATTAACCCCACCTCGAGTTTTGGGGACTCGCACATCAGTTACGACGTCACGACCTGCTATATAACGCCTTTTCGACGACTAAAAACCACTTTTACGACCCCGGTAACGGCACTGCCGTGATAGTTGCCCATATCGAGTGAATTATCGATGTCGGAGAAAACCGTGACTTGTAAGTGTGTTGCGATGGGCTGTGGTACTAAAAGGTGGCCTAACTGAAACTGTATCGTTCCAATTTTACAGTCCGGCCAAGTGAACCATTGTCTGCCGAGCCCGGAACGTACACTCGCAGTAATTCCAACCCGGAGCGTCAAAGTAAGTAACGTGAAGTAGCGCCATCTGTTTTATAATCTCTCATAATACCACTATTCTTCCCAGCATCTAACCCGGCAAAACGGAAACAAACATTACTTGCGCTACTCTCTGAGCTCTCCGAGCTACGAGAGGGAGAAGAGATTGAGCGCGAAGTTAGGGACTCCACGCCAACCTCAGGCTCTGCTGGTGCGCGTTATTTATTTTACACACCACTTATATACTAACAACGACGCTTATTTGTAGATTCCGCTCCTCAGGATGTCAATTCCCGCGAGGGCGTTGCTCTCTTTCGCACATTCGACGTCCAGGCTCGGGACCTAGACTGGCAGCTGCAGGGATTTGCCAACGCGGTTCGCCAGCTAGGCTCCAGCGTGGGTTTGCTAAACGCAACGTATCACCTACGAGGCGCTCTTATCCAGATCGGGTGCCTCTTTCGAGAGAACGTAGGGCACCATCCCAACGCGTGTTTCATTATCTGACATCCCTACCCCAATAGGCAGCCGACCTGTTTTCGGAGATTAGGCGCGCACATGGGGAAACTGCACGAAGGTGAGAGATGTGATCCTGCCCGCCCTAGCCAAGACTTGGCCGTCTTCCTTTCACACCTCGTTTTCTGGCGTGATTCGTCATTTGGCTTATCACCATGCCCGTGGCGCCAGTTCGATATCAGGTCCGAATAGGCCACTACCACCGGACCTAGAGGCCCAAACGAAATGCGTGCCCGTGAGGGAACGCGTACGCGAGAAGGATCGCGTTCATACAGGGATGCGACCCCAGATCAAGCCCGTAACAAACTTGGAGGCGTTCCCAGAGGAGATGCGTAAGCTAGCAAAGCAAATCCATGTATTTGTGGACCGCCTGTGAGCAATATCGCTATTGGCTTCTTGAACTACACGTCAAACACATTTTGTTCGGTAGAAACGATATCCCCGAATTCACCGATGAGCGCGTCAACAATTCTTTCTCGTCGTTTGCTAGCGACTTGGAGGTTTGTCCTATGACGCAAGGCAAATCGGGATGTGTACTAACCAATTCCCATAGTACCGCGCGTCCTGCCTAGCCGAATTCAGTAAGCCAACTCATTGCGGTGCAGTCGAACGTGGTGAATGATCTTCGTTCGTAGAGGGTCAATTGAAGACGATCGCTGTGCAGCGGTACATCAACGATTTGTCAGCTGATATTGGTGCACATATGGAGGGCATGCAAGACGCTCTGCGCGTTTTCATCACCGTAGGTCGTTTGCGGTACCCTCTAATTATTTTCTAATATTTATGACGATGGGTAGGTTGGTGTACCGACAATTCGGCATGCGCAGGAGCATACCGCTAGTGGTCTACAATCTCTCGCTACCGTCGTGCGTGACCTTTTCATGCTTATTCATGAACATTTGCTGACCTTAATGATATATACTTATTATTAGGCGACTTTCTTCAGCGGTGTGACCGCTACGACCATCCAATACAGGTAATTTGAAAATTCTGTCCTCACCTTCGCCAACGCACACCTTATTAATCTGACCTTATTTGTAGTTTCGACCAAACGGGAAACACGCTTGCGGATCTCGTCAACGCGCTGTGGATCATCGTGCGTGTTCAAACCGAGTAACGCACACAAGTGATTGATTGACTGATGCTTAACCTTAGAGTTTGATTTTTTCGATCGCGAGTGCGATTAATTCGCAGGTGAGCGGGCATGTATGAGTAGTTTATGGGGTTTCTGACGGGATTATGTTGCGGTTTAGTTGGCGTATCATTGTGAGTCAAACCAGAGGATAGAGAACCGGGAATGGCGGAAACTTATTGAGTGTGTGTAGGGCGTGCTGCTATGTACCGTTCTCCTCGTCGATATGTCCCTTGTGAGTCTGGATCGTGTTCGCGGCGTCTTGTCACTAATATTTACTTCTAGGGTGGGTGGCAATATGGATCAAGCGATCGCCTCTTTTCTTCCTCATTGTATGTCTGGTCCTTTTGAGAACTAACATGTACTAATGTTAGGTCTAGGGCTCTGTTATTGCGTTCTCGATCGGACTCTGCGGTTCGTCCTTTTTTCTCTCACTTTCTACAATACGCTCACCCCTATCACCCCACCAGTGTTCACCTATAGTAGTCGCCAGAGTCACGTGGTCAGCGCGCTTGTCACCGCGTTCACAATTGTGACGTCCTCTGGCCTGAGTAAGTGGTTTCATGGTCTTCAGGCGTCCACCTGCTCATATATTCTTCAGTTTCCGTGGGCTTATGGTTCGCATCCGAACGCTGGACTTTCTCACGTACTCGTGGACAACGGTGGCTCTTCGACATTTTGAATGAGACCCAAGCCAAGATCCACAAATTCCTTGGAATCACATGGCTGATCAACCACTGGCCAAAAAACATACGGTTGCGGCTGTCGGAATTACGGCTACGCTTATCACGCTGGACCCGCGTGCAGGTTCATGAAATCAAAATCGCTCTCGCGAACCTGTACGCCATTTGCATGTGTCGCGCCCGCCCTGAAGACGAGGACGACGAAGAACAAGCACAGAAGAGGACCTTTACGCCCGGCGAATACCCTCGTTCCCCCCCTGGACCTGATTTCGATGGAGCCTCGATCACGGAGACCGTTCTCTCTGGACCCGGCTCGCCTCGGTTCGAGAGGAGCATGGGACGCCTTCCGGGGTCGGGTTCGATGGCGAGCATCAGTGCGCCATCCACCTCGAGCCACATGCAACATGCGAGTCCGCTGGCGCGTGCTGTCTTGTTGTCAACTACTGCTGCTGCGTCTGGGTCCGCCATGCAGACAGAGATTGCGAGGGATGAAGCCGTGATAGTAGAAAGGCCGAAACCACAGAGGCTGAAGAGTTTAGTTGAGCGGGTGAGCACTGCTTCAAGCATGTGTTGTTTTACGACCGATTTTGAACTCGTTCTAGGTTATTGCGATGAACAAAGCTACGAGGGGACCCTCACGGACTCGAGCGGAATCGGATATGGCTACTGGAGCACGTCGTCCGTCGACCGACACCTACACCGCTACGTCATTCGCACAGAAGTCACGGCTGCAGAGTCTCAAGCCGGGCTTAGCCAATTTGCAAATAACACAATTCTTGAACGAACACATGGCGCTGGTCAAACATATGCAATTCAATCCTAATGGTGACTTTTTGGCTACATGCAGGTAAGCCATTACGTTGCTCGACCTGGATTGATTGCCATTAATTTTTGGTTAGTTGGGATCGTACGGCCATTATTTGGAAGATAACTGGAAGCACCGTCGAGCTTTGCTTGAAACTCTACCATCCAGTTTCTACCGGCGGCTTTGTCAATCAAGTCGAATGGTCTCCCGACGGCCAACAACTACTCACGCGGACACAAAAGGGCATCAAAGTGTGGGATCCTCATGTGCGTCTTTACCTCCAAACAGCTGTTCGGCTCCATAGACTTACCCCTAGGGTTACCTAGACTGGCTCAGGCCAGCGCGCGATCAATAGGGGACGGTCGATCCAGTCCGCCGCATGGATGCCTAGCGGGAACGGCTTCTTATCGGTTGAGTATGTATTGCAACGGGGGTCGGACACTGTACTGGCTACAAACCTTGTCCGATTGGTAAGCTCGTCGACTCCTTGTGATTGGGACTTTAGCTAACCACATGCGCGAGCGGGTTTAGGCTTCAGACGGGCAGTTGATTGAGAACCACAGGTTGGATCGCATTCAAATCTGGGACACGGCGATCATGGCGGACGAGATGCGAGTTTTGGCGGTTGGGACCTTGCTTAAGACCACGGACCAGCTTCAGCCGACGAAGTCTAGAGCTGAGAAGCGGCTGCTTAGTGAGTTTCTCGCTATTTATTTGACGTCAGCTGGGTTAAATCTCACGTATCTTACTTTAGTATATAACATGAAGACCCGGGAAGTTGAACAGTGAGTATATAACCTATCACGGTGACTCGTATACATGGACTAATTGAGGCCAATTCAGCCATGTACCGCTGCTTCAAGAAGTCCGCAACATCACCTTGAGTGTGAGTAGCTTCGGTCCATCAACCAGTACCAGCGGGCGGAATCTTTATTTATCTTGAACTAGACTCAAACCGGAAAGGTTGCATACGCATTGGTCTCGAACGAGAACAAATCACCCCCTCAGATGTGGCGAATCGACATGAAGAAAGGCGTGAGAGATGGAGAGCGATTTGCAAGGCTAATACTAGTACATTGTAAGCACATTGGTTTGCTTACTCAACCACTGCAAAGCTGACGAAACGCTGGTTTGACGTACAAAGCATACCTCACCAAAGTAAGCCGCTAAATCCCCTCAAAGTTGGTTTGAAGCCTGGACTTATCTGCTCCGTGTTCCAGACGCCGGTTGATTTCGCTGGCCAAAGCTATTTCGGTGGACCCAACGACACGTTTGTCTGCTGCTCCTCAAAGAGTAAGTGACCTTCACCCCAAAAGAAGTCGCTATTCTAACGCTGAAATTCGCCTCAGGTGGCGAGATATTCATTTGGGATCGGACATCTGCCACCTTGCTCCATACGCTCCGTCCTGAGGACAACGAGGTGGTAAGTTATGATCAAATTTAAGCGATTTTCGCCGTTTGTCTAACTACTGCACGGTCATCAGATCAAGAACTTCTCTTGCAATCACAAAGCGGCACCCGACTTTATGCTTGTATCTGGCGCTCTTGATGGCGCGTTGCGCATATGTGAGCTAAACCATTCCCTCACCCAGTGTCTCTTATTTAACTATTGTCGACAGGGGCATCCGGAGGGGGCCCGTTAGTCGCGCCTGATCGACAACTGACTACATCTCCCGAACCCCAAACCTCCTCTCTGGGCTCAATAACCCCTCCGCAGCGCGGAGCGTCACTTGGAAGCTCCGTAGAGACTAAGTAAATGTGCTGTTCGAGGTCTCGTACTGCTTTTTCCGTTATCATGTTTTCTTATCCGCAATGCTTTTTATGACGGGAAACCTTCCATAACGCTTTTGGCTATGCCTGTAAACTATTCACGAACATGGTTATGTAGATTTGGCTCATTGTTCTGAAGTTCCAAATGGCGTGTAATGTTTGGCAATGACGATAACGTGATGACACATACACTCGGCTCCCAAAATGTGTTCAGAGCGCACCCACCGCTGAAATACCTTCGCTCCTAAGATGTGTTCGGAGCGTGATCATCGCTGAAATACTTCATTAATATGGCTTGATTGTTTGGTTTTAAATCGAATATTGCACTCGACGAGTGCGGCTTGCCGCAATAGCTACCTTGCTTAAATCTTACATTCATGGTATTTATCGGCGACAACGTTCTAAGCTTCATGAGGGAAACTAGATGAAATAAAACGATAGGATTGGTAAACTTCACTTTGCTCTCGTCATACTCTCATAGTATCAGAGTCACTAAATTTACTCACAGGGTAGCTCAGGCGCTCTGAAGCGACTTTGGGAGTAGCTTTGAGTTGCATGTGCATACACCCATGCCAGAAGAATTGCAACACGTGTCCTGAAATCCTCTCCCAAGGTCTAGTGCACGGAGCACACTACCTCATACGCCAATAGTTACACGCATTAATATAAGAGATATACGCTCTAAAAATATCTAGGAATCCTCAGGAGTATGAGGCGTGAAAACACAGCTCCACCCCAAGGGGAGTGTTGCAAGACTCCTGGCCAGGCATACACCTTAGAAACGGCAATTTGAACTACTACGTCAAGTACTAAGAACATGTAAAAAAAGAAATCAGAGCCTATAGCTGATCCCAGCGCGCATACCCGCTGAAAGAATGACGGATTTCCAAGAGTAGGTTTTGTGTGTCCTGTAGGTTTAAAAAAAGCATAAGGCGGTCGGAAAGCGAATCCACTCGGCCTCAGTGGTCAATTGAGAGGCAATTTCTCCGGAAACAGGGAATATATATAGACGCATCCAGCGATCCGAAGTACCGAAACAGGGTGACACGCCGCGCGTATCCTCGAATAGGGTGTGGATACCTAATCGGGACAGGCGCTTAGCCGAGGGCCAAACCCCAACACACAAAATCCGTGCACACCAGATTCTGATGAGCGCCCGCACATCAACTAGCATTCTTAAGGCTATGCGAAGCGCAATCTCAAATTCTTCGCTCATGATTCATCTGTTTCGCCACCACTCGAACAACCTAACAAACCAATTTCAAGCCTCCACCAAGGTTATAAACCTCTGTTTTAATTGTTCGTAATCATCTCTTACGAAGCCTTAGACAGCGTTGTGATAGTTTCCCATATTGAGTGGGCCATCGATGTCGGAGAGAATCATGGCCTGTACGTTGCGCTGGTCTGCGACGTACCCATGGGTGGGCCTAACTAAAGCTATTTGGTTTCAATTTTACAGCCCGATCTAGTGAACTATTGCCTACCGAGCCGGTCACGCACTTCAAACGAGAGAGTCAAAGTAAGCAACGCCCATAGTACCAAGCATTTTGTAGTCTCTTGTGATAGTTTGACTATTATCATATCCTGTATCCAATCTGGTAAAATGGAAATAACATTACTTGTCTTACTATTAGAGCCCTCCGACCCACAAGAGGGAAAAGGGACCGAGCGCGAAGCTGTAGACTTCACAGGTGGGCATCGTCAGTGTTATACGCTGCTTAGATATCAATAACGGCGATTTTTTCCAGAGGCCACCACTCAGGATGTCTATTCTTGCGAAGGCGTCGCTCTATTCCGCACGTTTAACAGACGGGCCCGGAACTTGGACCGGCAACTGCAGGGGTTCGCAAACGCGGTTCGACAGCTAGGCTCCAGCGTGGGCCTATTGAATGCAACATATCACCTGCGAGGCGCCCTGATCCGGATCGAGTACCTCTTCCAAGAGAATGTAGAATACCACCTTTGCGCGTATTTCGTATTACCTGACATTCCTACCTCCAAAAGGCAGCTGACCTGTTTCTGGAGGTTAAGCGCGCGCACGTGGAAACTGCACAAACGTGAGCAAGTCGATCCCGTTCGTCTCAGCCAAGACTTGCCTCACACCTCATTTTCTGTTGTGATTCATCACTTGGCTTATCACCTTGCCGTGGTGTCAGTCCAATAATAGGTCTCAACAGACCACTGGAGCGGAACCAAGCTGCTTCAACGAAATGTGTGCCCGAGACGGAACGTGTACTTGAGACGAAACACCGTATTCATACGGGGATGCGCCCCCAGATCAAGCCTATAACAGATTTAGAAGCGTTCCCAGAAGAGATGCGTAAGCTTGCAAGGCAAATCCAGGTGTTTGTGGATCGGTTGTGCGTATTCTCGTCTTTTCTTTTTTTTTTTTTTCTTGAGCTGCATTGAATGCATTGGTTCGATAGGAACGATATACCCGAGTTCACCGATGAACTTGTCAACGTGTCTTCCTCCTCCTTTGCCAGCGACTTGGAGGTTCGTTTTATGACTAAGGGAGAATCACCATAAGTGTTAATTTAGTTTTGCAGTATCGCGCATCCTGCTTAACGGAATTCAGTAAGCTGGCCCATTGCGACGCAGTCGAACCAGTTTAATGACCTTCGTTTACAGAGGGTCAATTGGGGACGATCGCTGTGCAGCGGTACATCAACGATTGGTCAGCTGATATTGGCACACATATGGAGAGCATGCAAAACGCCTTGAACGTATTCATTGATGTAAGTCGTTTTTGATGTCCTATATACGTGTGCTTATACTTATCGCGATGGTTAGGTTGGTATACCGACGATTCGGCATGCGCAGAGTCACGCTGCTAATGGATTGCAGTACCTCTCTACCGTCGTGCGTGACCTTTTCGTATATATGCATGTATTCGCTTTTATTTACCACGATGAATACTATTATTAGGCGACTTTTTTTAGTGGTGTAACCGCTACGACAATCGGATATAGGTAATTTGATGGCTATGCCCTCGCCTCCGCCAACACGCACCTTATTAATCTGACCATATTGTAGTTTCGACCAAACGGGAAGCACACTCGCGGATCTGGTCAACGCGCTGTGGATCATAGTGCGCGCTCGAACCGAGTGACGTGACTGACTAATTCGCTAATACTAAACCTTAGAGTTTGGTTTTTTCGATTGCAAGTGCGATCAATTCGCAGGTGAGTGGGGATGTATGCATAGTTTCTGCAGTTTCTGACAGTCTTCTATTGGGATTAGTTGGCATATCATTGTGAGTAGTACTAATGATGGAGCACCGGGGGATGATGGAGCTCGCTGAATACTTGCAGGGCGTGCTGCTATCTATCGTTCTCCTCGTAGATATGTCCCTTGTAAGTCCGCATTATATTCGTGGCGCCTTGTTAATAATTTCTGCTCGCAGGGTGGGTCACAGTATGGATTAAGCGAGCGCCTCTTTTCTTCCTCATTGTAAGTTGGAATCTCCCTTGAGGCTTAGCAATGTCTCACAATAGGAACAGAGCTCTGTAATCGCGTTCTCCATTGGCCTTTGTGGTAGGCCCTCTCTATTCTGTTCCTGGTATATGCGCATTTCTCTCTCTCCTCCTAGTGTTCACCTATAGCAGTCGCCAAAGTTACGTAGTCACCGTGTTGGTCACCGCCTTTACGATCGTGACGTCCTCTGGCTTGGGTAAAGAGCTTCATACTCCCCGGGCGTTTTGACTGCTCACATGTTCGTTTAGTTTCAGTTGGCTTGTGGTTTGCATTAGAACGCTGGACTTTCTCGCATATGCATGGTCAACGATGGCTAGTCGACATATTGAATGACACTCAAGCCAAGATCAATGGAGTACTTGGAATCACATGGGTGATTGAACACTGGCCAACGAATACACGGTCGCATATATCAAAGCTATGGCTACGGCTGTCACGTTGGACCCGCATGAAGGTCCGTGACACTAAATTCAGTCTAGCGAATTTATACACCACTTGCATGTGTCGCACCCGCCCAGACCGGGAAGAGGACGAAGAACAAGCACAGAAGGACTTTACGCCCGGCGAACATCCCCCTCCTAGACCCGATTTCGATGGAGCGCCGGTCACGGAGGTCGTTCAGTCTGCGCCTAGACCCGGGTCGCCTCAGTTTGATGAGAGGAACATGGGGCAGTTGCCGGGATCGGATTCGATGGCGAACATCATTACGCCGTCCACATCGAGTCACATCCAGGATGCGAGCCCACTGGCGCGTGCGGTTTTGTTGTCGACTTCCGCTTTTGTGTCGGGGTCCGCTACGCAGACGGAGATTGCGAGAACTGAGGCCGCGATAATGGATAGGCCGAAACCACCTAGGCTTAAGAGTTTAGTTGAGCGGGCGAGTGTCTTTTCAAAGACGTGTCATTTCGTGACTGATTTCGAGCCTGTTATAGGTTATCGCGATGAATAAGTCTGTGGGTCGCTCGTCACGGGTTCGAGCAATGGCTTCTGGAACGCTTCGTCCGTCGACCGACACCTGCACCGCTACATCATTCGCGCAGAAGTCACGACTGCAGAGTCTCGGGCCGGGCTTAGCCAATTTACAAATCACACAATTATTGAATGAACACATGGCGCTGGTTAAACATATGCAGTTCAGTCCTAACGACCATTTTTTGGCCACATGCAGGTGACTATCATACACTTCTACCTGTTAAAATCTGACTCTTGGTTAGTTGGGACCGCACGGCCATTATTTGGAAGATGTCAGGAAACACCGTTGAGCTTTGCCTGAAACTATACCACCCGGTTTCCACAGGCGGCTTCGTTAATCAGGTCGCGTGGTCTCCTGATGGTCAACAGCTACTCACGAGGACGCAAAAAGGCATCAAAGTGTGGGATCCTCATGTGCGTCTTTACCTCTAAACAGCTGTTCGGCTCCATAGACTCACCCCTAGGGTTACCTAGACTGGCTCAGGCCAGCGCGCGATCAATAGGGGACGGTCGATCCAGTCCGCTGCATGGATGCCAAGCGGGAACGGCTTCTTATCGGTTGAGTATGTATTGCAACGGGGGTCGGACACTGTACTGGCTACAAACCTTGTCCGATTGGTAAGCTCGTCGACTCCTTGTGATTGGACATTGGTCTCTCATTTGAGCGGGAGGGTTTAGGCTTCAGACGGACAGGTCCTTGAGAACCATATGATGGACCGTATTCAGATTTGGGGCGCGGCGATCATGGCGGACGAGATGCGGGTTTTGGTGGTTGGGACCTTGCTCAAGACTATAGATCACCTTCAGCCGACGAAGTCTAGAGCCGAGAAGCGGTTGCTTGGTGAGTTTCTGGCCATTTGTTTGACGTCAGGTGAGTTAAATTTGACACAAATTTAGTATATAACATGAAGACTCGGGAAGTCGAGCAGTGAGTATATAACCTATCATATTGACGAGTATTTTTGGACTAACTGAAGCCAATTCAGCCACGTACCGCTGCTCCAAGAAGTCCGCAATATCACTTTGAGTGTGAGTGGCTTCGATTCAGCAACTAGCGCCTACCGCTTAAGCGTTTATTTCTCTAGACTCAAACCGGCAGGGTGGCATACGCATTGGTTTCGAACGAGGGCAAATCACCTCCCCAGATGTGGCGAATTGAACTGAAGAAAGGCATGAGAGATGGAGAGCGATTTGCAAGGCTAATACTAGTGCATTGTAAGTTTGTTGGTTTATCCATCCAATTAAAGCTGACGAAACGCCGATTTGACGTACAAAGCCTACCCCACCAAGGTAAGCCATTGCATCCCCCTAAAGCTCGTTCGGAGTCGGGACTTATTCGCTCTATGTTCCAGATGCCGGTTGACTTCGATGGTCAGAGCTACTTCGGTGGACCTAACGACACTTTTGTCTGCTGCTCTTCGAAGAGTGAGTGACCTCCACCCCAAAAGAAGGTGCTATTCCAACACTAAAGTTCACTCCAGGCGGCGAGATATTCATTTGGGATCGGACATCTGCCGCCTTACTCCATACACTCCGTCCAGCAAGCAACAACGTAGTAAGCTATGACCAAATTTAAGTAATTTCTGCAGTGTGTCCGACTACTTTATGATGATCAGGTCAAAAACTTCGCTTGTAACCACAAGGCGGCGCCCGAGTTTATGCTTGTATCCGGGGCTCTTGATGGGGCGTTACGTATATGTGAACCAAATTATATACTCGCTCGGTGCCTCCCAATTGATTATTTTTGGCAGGGGCATCTGGAGGGGGCCCGTTGGTTGCCCCCGATAGACAACTGGCCACAATTTCATAACCCCAATTACCTATGGGCTCAGCAGCTCCTCTGTAACGCGGAGTCTAACTTGAAATCACCGTAGAGGCGAAATAAACGTGCTTTTTACTTATAATGTGCTTTATCTGCAATGTTATCATGTGCCGGAAAATACTCTCAGTGTGTTTAGCTTCGCCAATGAATTCGAAATGGCGTGTAATGTTTGGCAGTGATTATACAATATCGTGATGACATATGCAACCTCCTTAGCCTCTAAAACGTGTTCGTGCGTAACCACCGTTGGACTACTTTGTTGATATGGCTCGGCTGTTTTATTTTAGCTCGAACTCTATTTTATTACTTTCTCTCGCCTTGGACGTACCTATGTGTATCTTCTAGAGCTGTCCGAACCTCGAATGTGCTAGTTAGTTAGGACGAAGTACTACACCGACTATTTCTATCGCTATCTCCTGATAAGAGAGCTTCTTGGATACACATGAGTCCTCTAGCACTGACCAGACGCTGTCGAATTTAATCAATCAACAATGAATTCACGTGTATTCCAGCGGATCAACGACTATGGGAACTGTAGCTCTGTGCTTCCTTGGCTCGTTCAAAAACAGATCCGCAGCGAACCAGTCGTCGGAATACTCGTTTCCCACCCCCCAGCTCTCGGTCTGTGACTGAGTGGTGTTCTATCTTTTCTGTGCACTCGATTTATTTGGTCATTCTCTACTTGGTATCGGATTGCGTCTGACTCGAAATAATATGCTATGAGACTTTCAACACTTTCATTATTTGTTTTGGGTGCCGCCGCTGCCGTTGCTGAGGTTAGTACACCTCATACGTTATTTTCTGTCTGATGTTGACAGGACAAATAGCTGACGGGTATGCACATGCGCCAAGCAGAACGTAAGTCAATTAATTCTGACCTTATCTACTTGCACGATACTCACCTTTACTCCCGTGATAGCGATTGGATTTGGCGTTTCTGTGAGTTTAAGCTATTCCATCATATACCATCCTATCTCACTAATAGTTTCTTAGGACTCGACTGATT
>JANWGL010006587.1:11996-24231 GCA_025200755.1 Ceratobasidium sp. C01 | reverse complement strand
AACAGAAACAGGTGGCTCATGACAAAGCTGCTCTACTGGTCAGGGGAGCCGCCGATTCGATGCCTGTAGCCAATATACAGCATGCGGCATACAGGCAGTGGACCCTAGGCCCGGAATATATGCATTTAAAAAACCCATGACGAGCCTCACGTTTTTGTTACATGGGACCATGGGGCTTTGAGGTGACGAGTCACGGTTACATGTCATGGGTGATGCAACGAGGCACGTCGCGTCACGGTTACATGGGGTGCTGAAACGAGTGCATGGTCTTGATCCACTCAGTCTCTCAACCCGCAGCCTTGAAATAATGAACCTGCTTCGAGGGGTGTAGTACTAAGTAGATATTGAACAGGTTAGTAAACATGATGATAGTGAAAAATGAACACGTACACATGGCAAGGCGATACAGATGAGACTCATTAGTTTTTTGATAATACTTGTTGAGTACCATGCACACACGATTTGCGGCGTGATGAAGGTAAAGCAGCAGGTCCTGATCAAGGCACATGTCACTATACTCACAGTTAAGTGCATCGTAGTGCACAATAACATTGGCAAGCATGGGAACCCCAGCATTCGACATAATATTGGTCACAGTGCATAGTGACTGCGTTATAAGAACGGTCAGTACTCAGGCTTACAGTATATGCCAGTGCTCACCTTCAGCATGGATAATAGGCCAGGGATCACGGCTCTATCTTCCCTGCAAAACAAGAGTCCACTGGCGGTGTACCGTGTTGACGTTTGGAAGTCAACACTGAGTAATGCGTGAGTAAGGGCAGGTTAATAAAGTAAAATATAGTTACGTACCACATGTCCCACGTTCTATAAGTATCCTCTAACATTAACTCTGCCAAGTTCCAATGGGTCTTGACGTTGCGCCATATGCTGTGTGGCGTCGGAACCTCTTTTAGCAATGCAGTTTGTTTTGAATATGGCCTTTGCCTTAGGTGTGTAACGTATATGATGGGCGAGCTTTGCCACCTTAGCTCATCACAGGTAGGTCAGTTGTCAGGTATATTGTTAGAGAGTCCGGATTACTCACCTTGTAGAGTACCTTTGCAGCTCGTGTCTGCTCGACGTCATCTGCCGAGTCGATCACTATTTCAGGTATGTCGATCTTGACTTCTTCTTCAGCTTCTTCATGCTCTCTCTCGCTTTCTTCAGTGTCTGGATCAAGCATTCCAGATTTGTCGAGCCCATCATTGTCCAAGTCGGTGTCATCCTCTTTGCCCTATTTGACGTGAGTTATCTTGGAGACCGAGGCCGAATGTCACGTGTGCTTACATCACTCACCTCAGGCAATGGCTCCACATTATCTTCATCCTCGCTACCCTCGTCGCTAAGGGCCTTTGCCAGAGCATGACGCTTCTTACAAAAAGGTGACGTGATGGCCTAGAAATGTATTAGTAGTTATGAAATATAAAATTAACAAATTAAGAATGTTTACCTCAGCAACTAAGTTTAGCGCGTGCAAGATACAATGCACACACTCGTTATTTGTGGTGAGCCACTTCATCCTGTGCCTACTAAAAGTGCGCATCATCTTGCTGTTGTTTGACACAGTGTCCGATACAACTCCCCAGAGCTAGATTTATAAGTCAGACAATAGAAATACCGTACTTTGAACAACATACCCGGTCTTGGATATCAAACTTGACCAAGATTGAGTGTGTGACCCTGGCCAGCTCTTCTCCCATATGTGCTTCACTATAACTTGAAAATCGAATTATAAGATGCATATATAAACTTAATTACAATTACCTACTTTATACACTCAGGACAAACCGTTCAAGCGAGATAGTCTGGGTGCTGGAGCCAGGAGACAACGCAGAAGTGCCAATGACATAACAAAAGACTACGACGCCAAGGAAATCATACCCGTTCCCACTCTGGAACAGGTCAAGGGCAATATGTAAAGCTCCCGAGTGTGCCTGTATTATAAAATTAGCTTAGTTGTATTGATTTTAGCCGCACTAACCGCAAGGAGTGCCTTGATATCTTTTTGTGTAGCTTGATATATGCGTTGGACATCCACTGCAAGGAGTGCCTTGGTATCTTTTGTGTAGCTTGATATATGCGTTGGATGTCCTTACTAATCATAGTGCAATGCGGCTGGTAAGTACACGCATCCAGGTGGAGTAGCTTTTGTAGCTATGTTCAAGGCAATAAGCATATGTACTAGTGATTAGAAAAGTGTCATGCCCTATGACCATGAGCACGAATTTCTCCAAGTCAGGTTTAATCCATTTATCATTTAATTACCTTCATCATTTTTCTCTAAGTCATGGGTATTCGATTTACTGTAATAGCCACCTTATGTAACTTAGCCACATTGCTTAGGGTCTCGGTTAACTGCTTACATAGTTACTTTGTCCATGTGCTCCTATTCTTCCTTTTCACCTTTGTAATGTTCCCCTTTATGCGCTGTCCTTTGTATGTGCTTCTCTTCTCCCTTCCACATGGTTACTTCCCCATTATTCTGATAGACAAAGGTTTTCACATGTACGGTTGCCGTCTGCAAAATGTATAAGGGGAGAGTCTGAGAGCCTTAAGCCTCAGAACTCGACCTCCTGTGCTATACCACAATCCACCCCAGTTGACCAAAGGCATCGTCCTAAGGTTGACCTCACACCTTCCCTGCCCAGCTCTTTGAGCAAGTGCATTATACTTAAGAGGCTTGTCACCATTCTACTGCGCTCTGCGCTTACTTATCCAAACCCCAAACCCTTCTGCCTTTGCACTCTAGTGTATTAGGCTTGGCGCTACCTTTTAGTAGTTGCCTTCAGTTCTCCCTAGTGGTCGTCGTTGACAAAAAGGACTTACATATTGATCTTTCACAAAGCAGAATGGTCTCGCACTTTCTGCGGCCCAAAGCGCGAAGTTCTTGCGGACTTGCTGTGGGGTCATATGAGCTGAGCTCCCTCCCGTAATACTGGATCCACCAAGGAGCTGTGTCTACTTTACTGTAGCTGCACATTTTTGAGTGTGACCTCTGATTCCGGACGTTTCTGAGACCCTGATCTTACGAGGAACCAGACAATCACAGCTATTTGGATAGAATTATTAAGATATAGAACTTAATCATAATGAAATAAACACTCACTGTTTACAATTAAACCCGTAATGTGTGACTGAACCATCGGCCGTAAAAATCAGGACGGGAAGCTCATAGGGGTGATATGCGTCGCAGTCGGTTGCCTGAATGCAAGAGATGCAATCAGCTGAATAAATTTCAGCAGCGGTTCAATTCAGGTTGTAGGTATCTCTAACCTAGTGCAACTTCAAGGTCCTGTTGCGCTCGTTTTGCTTGTGTTTTCTTGCGGTGGTCGACCTTTGGCACTGCACTGATTGTTGAGCCAATCCCAGACGCAGCGGATGAGGCATCCACATCCATTGCTAACTCAACAGGAGTAGTATTTCGAGTTGATGAATGCGAGGATGGCATTGTCTCCTTCTCTGGGAAGATACAGAAGCGCGCTAAGAACTCAGTTTTGTAAGTACCAGGAACTAACATTAGCAATCTAGCACCTATGGGAAAGAGGACTTGAGTTGGCCCTGGGTCGCTTTTGCGGCCGGGCAACAACAATTTGAGTGGGCGCAGGAGCTGGATTAGCAGGAGCTGGATTAGTAGGTTTGAATGGTATTTTGACATATATGGTCAGTACTTACTTGAAATGTCCTCGTCATCCAAGATAACGGGTATAGTGCTAGGCATGAAGGAATTGGGGTCGCTGGGATGACTGGAAACGGTACGAAGCCAGTTCTCAATCACTACGCTGTGCGAGGGGGGTTTTAGGGGGAGCCCAACAGCTAGAGCGCTCATGTTAAATATCAGTGTTGGTGTGTAGCCTGAGTCTGTGAGCTGGGTGTTGAAGCGAATCCGCAGAGTCCAGTGGAATTCACACAAAGGTGCGACCTTGTAATGGTTAGCGCTTCAGTCTTGCCTCATGTTAATTGTCGTTTAGTTTGTTAGCCAGCAGTCACGTGGTCAAGCACTGTCTTTTCTCTCCACCTGCGTAAACCCCTCCAGCCCTCACGGCTGGGAAGTAATGTGTTCCATGTCGCATTGGCAGCGACCTCAAAGTGAGTTATATTTTCTTTTAATTCAATATGCAGAGGCTAGACTCATATTTCTGATTTTTTGTAGCAAATCTGCACGCAATGAACACGCCACGAATCGTGCTTGGGTTCATAATTGAATCTTGGTACATACAACACGTGTAAGGGGTGCAAGTACTAACGGAAGAGATATATAGAATCTAGGCCAGACAAACTTTTTTCGTCTCATCTGCAGGCTCTTTTGCCCGCATGGCACCCATTTCTCTCATTCCGGTGGCTCGCGCCAATGACGACAGAGACTACAGAACGACTATTACCTTTGACTTGGGGGTTAAGTACTTGGGGGTTAAGTCCTCCTATGTGGGCGTACACCATACTGGACACGTGGATGGACACGACGAAAGCATCGCAAACGACTGGAGCAACCACATCATTCCTTGGATCCAGTTCCCCGATAGCGAATGCCTGTACATAGCTTCACTGCCTTTCATGGTTGTCTCTTTGCTCACATATTTTATATAAGTATTGGAGATGCCACCAAGGCCGCTTTCCACACCACACTGCCTCAGACCATTTTCAACACAAAGTGTCTCATCGGACGCAATTTGAGGATGCCAAGCTCAAGTGTGACATGAAGCACTGGCCGTTCAAGGTTGTTAACAGGGGTGGGAAGCTGATGATCCAGGTCCAGAATAAGGCCAAGCTTAAAGACTTTGTAAGTTGTTCCCTATTCCTTTTCACACAGCATTTGAGTTAACACGCCATTTCTAGACCCCCGAGGAAATCTCTGCGATGTTCTTAACCAGGCTGAAGGAGACCGCTGAGGCTTACCTTGGAAAGAAGGTGACCCACGCCATGGTCACCATCCCCGTGTACTTCAACAACACTCAGCGTCAAGCTACCAAGGACACTGCCATTATTGCCAGTCTTACCATTCTCCGTATTGTCAACGAGCCTGTCACCACTGTGATTGCTTGTGGTTTTGAAAAGAGGGGCGGCAAGTCTCAGATTATTGTTTACCATCTCAGTGGAGGAACATTTGATGTTTCGCTCTTGTCAATTGACGATGGTGTTTTCGAGGTCCTCGCAACTGCCGGTGATACCCACCTTGGAGGAGAGGACGTCAATAACCGCATCACTGAGCACTTAGCTCACGAGTACAAGAAGAAGACCGGCACCAACATTTTGAAGAACCAGCACACAATGTCTAAGCTCAGGAAGGAGGCCAAGAAGGCCAAGCATATCCTGTCCAGCCAGATGTCAACCAAGCTCAAGATCAAGTCCTTCGAGAACGGCAACAACTTCTCAAACGCTTTGACGCGCGCCAAGTTCGAGGAGCTCAACATCAATTTGTTCTGCAAGATCATGAAGCCTGTCAAGCAGGTACTCAAGGATTCCGCTGTCAAAAAGGAGGATATCTCTGAAGTGAGTTTCCTCTTTTATCATTCACTCACGCCTGCGTTCTAACATGTCATTTCGTGCAGATGGTTCTTGTCGGTGGCTCCACTCGCATTCCCAAGGTGCAGCAGCTCATCAAGGAGTACTTCAGAAAGGAGCCTTCCAAGGGAATCAACCCCGACGACGCTGTCGCGTACAGCATACCCATTCAAAACGGTATTCTGTCTGACGAGGATACCAATCATATCTTCATTATTGACACTTGCCCGCTTACCATGGATCCCCACTTACTCGCCCGTCTTGTCTGTAATCTCGCTGTCCCAACCCAGCTTGAGGAGCTCCCAACTACGCACGATGACTGTCTGATCATCCTCGTCAGTTGCGACGGACTCGCCTAATAGGTTGAAGGCAGGTGTGCACTAATAGGTAAGTGTTATATACAGGTGGGGTATCTTAATACTAACTTTAATCCACACCTGCATAGTAGGTTCAGTTGTATGTTGATCACTCGTATGAAGGATTGGGGGGAATTGACTGATGCACGCAACAACATTCTTCATGTTGTAGTAGTTATTGGGTTTGATGTACATTTGTAGTAACTAAATATGGAGCCACTGGGCAATATATATCTGCCAAACTCATGATTCGAGACAGGTTGCGTGCACACAGGCATGCAGGTATGCAGGCACGCAGGTATGCGGGTATGTAAACAGATGTGGGCAGCGGGAATGCTCGCAAACTCGCAAGAATGCGCGAGAACCACGGCGCTTAGGTCCGAGAATCCCCGGGAATCCCGGCGGGATTCTCTGCCCAAAACCTCATTCCTGCACCCGTGCCCGCAGCCCCAAGGCAGGAGTTGTGGGATTTTTCGCCCAGGGCACTGGGAATTCCTGCGTGCGGGATTCCTGGGTCACATCCTTACATCTGCACGACCATGAAGCTGACAGACCCCAATCCAAAAAGTAAGGCGGACAAGGCTAAGGCCACATTGTTTAGGGCAATTTGTGTATGTTTTTGGTGCTAGCAGTACTTACTCAATACTGATGAACACTTACGCAGCGGAAGGTTTGTAATGAGTTTCAAGCCTCAATGACCCAACATGAATGGGACACGCTCCAGTGGAACCAAGTTGGCTCGGATGTTAAATCTTTGGTGGGAGCCTTGGTAAGAACATCATACGAGCCCATCATCAGCAAAAAGCAGCTACTAATTTGAAGAGGTGCCCTGCTGTACCTTGCTAATTCTGCTAAACCAGGGTCAATTGAACTTTGGCGGATTGGTCAGCCAATAAATTAGACCCCTAATAAGTATGAATTAGTAGATCTCTGTAGGAATTCAACATACGGAAATTTGGGATGAATCATCTATTTTCTGCCATCTTGCCCAAATAAATGAAATTCTCTCTGCAGAAACATACCAAAAAACAGTATGTTCTAGCCCACAATAGTTGACAGGAACAAGGAGGATGAAACATCTGGGAAATGGTCTATCAGACATACCAAAAATAACCTGTCCAAAGATACCAAAACTGACCTATCACAACAACAGATGTAAACTGGTATCATTCACACCAAAGTTGTGTCAAAGCAAGAAAAGACTCATGTCTGGGCGAGTAAACTGTAAATTGCTCCGCCAATTACTTGTCAATTTCAAATCTGACAAAACTTATGTAACCTTTGAAGTCGGCCGCATCTTTTGTTAAATTTGAAATTCACCCAAAACAGGAAATTTCTTACTTCCATTTTGATCAATCTCCTCATGTAGCCAACCATTTTCCATCCCCTGTTGACCAAATAGGCTAAATGCTGGAAAATACCCCCAGGTGAGACATTTGGTGCACTGGGATGAGGTGGTGAGTGTGGGGGAGGAGGGGAATTTGGGAATTTCCACCAAAGTCACCTGAGGCGATGTCAGGTGATAAGTGGCAGTTCACCTCTGAGTTTGGTCAGAGTTGCTTCATCAGCTATGCCTAATATGGACATATTAGTTCATTTCATATTGGCCATTTATATCAATTATTCCATTTTGCATTTCTTTCAATTTGGTATGATTCATACTGGTTTTTGATATCCAACCTGTTCTGCAACGTACGGGAGATGGTCTATCGGACATCCCAAAAACTCATTTGAAACATGACATTATTCATAGTACAGAATCCTAAAAGCACCCACATGTTATGTCTTGAAATTCCAGATGTCGACAATAGCCAGAGGATTTAGCAAGGTAATTACTTAATTTGTTCAAATCAGTAGCGTTTTTTTTTGTTGATGCATGATTGTCTGTTAACCTGGCTTATAGGTGTTAGAGGTGTAAGGATGTCGCCCAGGAATCCCGCGTTCTACGGGCGAAAATTCCCGTGATTCCCACCACGTGGGTGCGGGCGCAAGAATGACCCTCAGCAGTGTGGGAATTCTCAGGGAATTCCACAAATTCCCGCAATCTAAGAGCCGGAATGCGTAGACTCTATATATGAATTTTCCACATTTTTACGCTGTCTCAAACAGCCAGAATAGCACTGTTTTAAGCACAAACACCCATTAACTTGCTTGCAAGGTCTCTCGCGGTCAAAATGATACCCCCAAAACTACAAAAATTTATAAGTATTTTTTTTTGTTGATGCAGTGCCTGAAATCTTGGGTTCTTGTCCCAATCCTGCACATTTGTCGCCGCACATCGCTGCAGCGTTAAGCTTATTTCTCGATGCGTTGAGGATAGATGACCATGTGGCGTTCTTTTGGCTGTATGTATGCCTTGCTTTGCCTTTGTACTGGCGTTAGCATACAACTGATTGATATCGATTGATATCAATACGGGTGGCATTTGCCGCAGCGTGCGTTGGGTTACTTACAGTGTGGTTAGATACAGTATGTGAGTTTGTGCAGCGGCCGCAGAGATCATTTCTCATTCCATAAGGCTTACTTACATTGGCTGTGCAGCGCTTGGATCTCTCATAGTGTACTGCATAGATTGGGCTTGCAATCATCTGACTCGTACAATGTATCACCCCTTCCTAAATAGTAATATATGTTTGGCAGTAGAATCTAGGACCTTTACACGTGCTTTGTGGGTCTGTTTTGAGGCTTTGTACATGGCCGTAAGACCCGCTGTCGACGCCAGAGGCGTTCTATGCACCCCCGGGAGATTTGAGAGCAAATGAATAACTGAAATACATGAAATATTTACTAGAATCCGTTTGTGCACTTTGTGAAACAAGATATTACCATATAAGTGCAAGAATTGAACAAACACATTGTAAATTGCTCATAAATCGCCACTTGAGGCAATCAAAGGGATGTAAGTATGGTGATAGATATAGGTTGCATACATGTAGCTACTTCGCACTGTTATTGGAGCACTTGAGCACCTCTCCAACGTCGGAAGGCGCAATTTGTTTACACACAAAGCTACCAGGATCAAAAGCAGCGTCACCGTAGGCGCTGCTGCTCCATTAGACAGTCCAATATAACTGATTTGTGCATTCATGACTATGTGTACAACGTCCCAATCGGTGCAGCAGTTGTGGAGGCCACAGGGGATGTTTACGCCTAAGTGCTCCCTGAAAGCACTCACCCAAAAACAGGTATTTAGGCACAACACAAAGCGTAGCCACATTCCCAATTGGTTCATTATGTACTAATGAGTCTTATCTAAAGATTATACGTCAATCAGAACAAAAGAAATAGGCGTAACGCAGGGGGGCAATAGGTTAAGCCCCCTTGCATATACAGACTGATCGGAGGCCAACTGAAGCAATCAGTGAGCGCGATTGTGTGTGCAATGGTCCGAAACCTTTACCTGCAGAATAAATTGCCGACAAGTCCATTCCATGATACAATGTGGGAGGAACAGTGCCGAAAAAGGACATCACAATTGGCTGAAACATATATGCCAGTCACAAGCAGGGTTCCTACAATTCTGCAACATAGAATGGACGTGTAGACAATACATTTGCGGATAGGGGTTCTAGACTAGGGCGCACACGATCGCGCTCACCGAATCCTTCAGTTGGCTCCCAATCAGACTCTATATGCAAGGGGGCCTACCCTATTGCCCCCCTGCGTTACGCCTGTTTCTGTTGTTCTCATTGACACATAATCTTCAGATAAGACTCAGTAGTACATTGTAAATGCACAGAGACCGTGGCGACGTAGGTTATCAGCGATATTTAGGAATTCAAATGTTTGGGGTGTGGGTATGGTTCCGAGTTTATATTTGGCTGAAGTAGCATCGGGCACGCAAGGGAGCTTTGCTTTATGTACTCTAATGTTCAAAATGCGTGAACAAGCAATGCCATGGCACTAGGCCAGCATTATTAATGTGTCACTTAGTCTGAGTCTTTAATAGAAGATTACGCAGGTGGTACTTCTATGATTCGTAGAAATATGCAGTCTTCCGTGGAGTGCATGTGATTGTTCCGGAACAAAAGTGGGTACACATGTAATCGAGCTATGCACATCACCAAGTCATTGTATGCGTGGTGATTGTGTATGTGAGAGTCTTTGCCTCGAATGACTTGCCTCTGGGGTGTATCAGATGTGTTTGTATGCTTTTAATTTAATCTTCCTATCCTGTAGTTTCCTTGGTACTCTAGTATCGTGTATATTTATTCTTTCATATACATACTCTTCCCGTATGATGAGCTCTTTTTTCGCCCACTTAGCACTGTGCTGCGCTTTTAGCACAACCACAGGCGCAAATATAATATCATGCAGGTTTAAAAAATTGGACTCCGCAAGTACGGCATCATGTTTTGAGTGTCATAAAGCTTTTATCATCAGTTTTGTTCCTCTCAAGGGCTGGTACGGGAACGTTATAGCATGTGTGTCTACAATAGGAGAGAATGTCCTAGGTGAGACAACGGGCTCCGCTCAGCGGATTGGATCGAGTAACAAAAAGGGGCAGAAGTGTGTTAAACGCAGTAATAACCATTACAATCAGAGGTAAAAACTGTATATCCTTCTAAGTCATCCATATAGCCTTCCTTGGCTTAGGGCTCTCACCACTGAAACAAACGCTTGGGGAAGCAAAAAGACCAGCCCATGCCTCCTAAGCAGAAATCACCATAATATTACAACCTTGGTCCTTGTCTATTTTGTACTGCCAACAAGCATGCTCAATGCTTTGTGACACAATCTGGGTTTCACAATTAATAACTATATACAGGTTTAGAAGTCAATAACCCCACCGGCAAAGTATGTGCCGCCCGGCGGCGCTCCTCGAGTAGTACCCATCACCTGAAATGTTGAGTGGCCACAAAACCCACCACATCTGGATGGAGTTATACTCATTAAATGCGCATAAAATAGGGGAGTATGAATATGTCCATGAGACGTTCGAAATAAATTACATTGCTCAAGTACTCCTCAAAATACTGCAGGGAAATATTTACCCCTGAAATAGCGCCACACGCACTTAGGTGAAAGCACGGGAAACTTACCGCTCCCTTGTGAGCGATCAATATATACATGCTTCAGTAGGCAATGTGCAAAATATGAGCAGGTCTGGCCCACCAGAAAGTGGGGAAAGGGGGGAAACAGTGCTAAAAAGGGGAAACTTCAGTACAAAAGCCAGTCTGCAGCACTTTTGAAGACATTTGAAAGGATTCCAATGAGTACATTCTACTCGGAGTACCTGAAAGCATATATCTAGGTGTCTGCAATCTCTGGAATTTATAGATCGTAGTTGACTTAACATGCCTGTACCCCTAGAAGCATATACACCACTATGCACCAGGTTCACCTAAATGCTGACTATCTATGGATGATGTTTTCTGAGCAAAGCCATATACATGTGACTAGAATCCTTTGTGCTAAATAGATCTCACATAATGTGTCAAACTACTGAGTAATCAAGCATGCAGGACAATAGGGGGTTTTTAAGGGGTTCAGTGCTTGGTTGAACCCATTCCTGTGATTCAAAATAGCTGAAACTTGGCATATAAATGGTAATATTATACCCAGATAGGTGGGTACTAAAACGCTGGCGATATGTGCACTATCTGGCGCTCGCGTGTCCGATTACACCTTCCCCAGAATGTATATCGCAAATATCAGCATGAGGGAAATTTACTACACGGTTGTATGCTATACCATTGGAAAGCGCCGGATTTTGCGCTTTTAATAAGCTCTTGAACGTAGCTTTGAGATGGGATTTGAGGTACATGGTCCCCACAATCTTGCTGGTTCCCGCAGACTAGCGGGAATTTGCGAGATTCCCGGGGAATCCTGCATTCCTGCGTGCGGGCGCAGGCGCGAGCACGACCCCTGGGGGTCTTATTCCTGCACGCAGGCGCGGGATTCTCCTTTCTTTCCCGCCCGACATCCTTATAGAGGTGTTCCCTTACGCTCGCCGTTTTCCCAATAACTGGGCCACAGAGGATCTCATGATGCGAATGCTCCATCACTCTCACAGTTGAAACAAGCAAAGAGGGAAGTCTGGAAAGGTCAGTTCATGAATTCATGCATTCACAGAGTCTAAGTTCCCCCTTCTAGACTAAACTGAGAACCGGCAACAAAAAGAAGATATATAACAACACGAATAGGGGCAAGGGTGGAGATAAAGTTGAGGATGAGGGTCTGGACGCAAGCAGGGAAGACAAGGATGGCAAGCGTCAGGAGAACAGCAGGTGTTCAATCTATGTAACCATTCTCAGTTACATCTATTCTACCAGATTTACAGCTGTTTCCAAGAATTTACACAAATTTATGCGGATTTACTGAATTTATGTGTTTAGGTGTTTAGTAAATTTATTAAGCACTGTAAATCCACATAAATT
>JANWGL010006587.1:0-11931 GCA_025200755.1 Ceratobasidium sp. C01 | reverse complement strand
ATCTAGGTGGATACATGTGGATGAAATTTCCCCCTTTTTCCTGATGTTGCCGAATTGTCCCCTATTGACTTACCATGTTATTTTCTAGAAGTTTCAAGGGTGAAACCACGATAACTTGATGTCCTGGTTGTGCTAGAGCAAACAGGTAGAATAGACAGGATTTTCCGCTGCCCGTAGCCGTGAGTAAGAGCACATCCTTCCCGCTCAACAATCTAGCCGCTCCCAAGCGTTGCCAATCACGGAGCTCGAATCCTAGTTTTGCATCGGCAAGTTGATCTAGTTCTTTCAGCTTAGATTCGGTTTCCCAGTTCTGATCCACTCGTGAAGCCATTGAGCCACGTTTCGCAAAGTAGAGCAGTACCGAGAGCAATTTAGGCTTTGATCTCACCGGGTCATAAGTGTTCGGAGAATTTACGATTCATTTGAAAAGGTAATATATAAATGAACCATATGCGGACAGAATATTATCCGGTGTGACTGCATCCGGTCGGATGTTGCTTGCACATGACCCAGTTTGGCTCCGAGATGCGCGAACCGAGACCTCCTAGTAAGGACCCGGCAAATTGGAGCAGACTCTTACACAACCGCTACGAGTACCTACGTGAGGAGACAAGTAAGAGTCTGCCTTGGGGAGACTACTCTGGGAGCGCTCTCAGAGCTCGATACCTCGCTCTGGCCGCTCTAGCTGCTCAAGAGTGCTCCTGCGACGCCTACAAACTTGCCGATGTATCTCTCATAGTAACTGTAAAGCACCAAAAGTAGATCTACAGATTCACTGTTGTTCAATTTCCTCCAAAGTAACACACTGCACACCTAAATTGAGTTATGCTGCTGGATACAGTGATGATAACGTCCGTGAGATAATCAGTCGCTGAATCTGGCTTGTACCTAAATGGCAGTCATTAGCACAATTCTTTCCCATCACAAAAAAGAAACCAACACACCTTCATATAACTCAAAGATCTTGCTATCCCTAAACAACTTCTCAACCGGATACTCCGTATTGAACCCAGCGCCGCCAAACACCTGAACAGCTAAATTGGCATTCTCCACTGCCGTGCGAGAAGCTAGTGTTTTAGCCATCGACGCATAAAATGCTGTTTCAGACGGTATCGTCAGCACGGGATTTGTTGTGGAGTTCGGGGAGTGTTTTCAGTAAGTTATGAGAACAAGGCTTACTGTTCTTCTGCCCGGCATCTTTAGTCCAAGCTGCCTTCCAAACCAGTGCTCTCGATGCCTCAGTTTGAATGGCCATGTCGGCGAGCATAAATGCGACCGCCTGGTGCTGGATGATTGGGACACCCATCGTCTATTCGAAGGAGTTAGCTATGGGATACTCGGACAGGGTCTCTGACATGAAAGACTGGAGTGGGTGAACCAAAAGCGTAAACCCTACTTACCTTACGCGATTGTGCATACAATGTAGCTTCCTCCAGCGCACGCTGCGAAAGCCCAACCGCTGCCGACGCAACGAGTGGACGCGTGATGTCAAAAGCCTCTGTGAAAGTCCGAGGGTCAATGGTCCCCGCCTGAGCTGAGAGCGATACCAGCTCACTCACGCATTGCAACCTTGAAACCTGCTCCAGGCGCGCCAATAACATTCTGTTCACATGTCCCAATAGACGATCAACACTCGGGGATACCAAAGCGAATCCTCCAATGCTCACCGATTCCGGGATTTCCACATCTTCAAACGTCACCATCCGAGTGTCGGAGCAACGTTGCCCCATGTTGATTTCCTTTTTCCCCAGACTAATCCCGTGCGAATCTGCATCGACAACGAACCCAGTCATCCCCCGAGAGGCAGCCTGGGAACTGTCGGTGCGGGCAAGTACAAAGAACCAGTTGGCGTGACCGGCGTTCGTAATCCTAATGTATCGTTGAGATCGAGTAATATATTTCTTTAAATACGCCACGGCAGGGACACTACTCACCACATCTTCGTTCCGTTCAAAATCCATTTGTCGCCCTTCTTCTCCGCACGGGTCGTAATGTTAGCGACGTCTGAGCCCGCCCCAGGTTCGGTCTATAACAATCCGTAGAGCAATAACGGAGCGATTCAGCAACACCGCACGAACAGAATGAAAAGAGTCGATGAGAGTCAAAACATGAAGCGTGAGTCGTTCCTCCACAACTGCATGAGAACGTACCACACAATAAGCAGCCACCAAAGGAGCTTCCGTCATACGACCGAGGTACTTCTGTTTGAGTTCCTCGCTGGCGGCGACGATGACTGGCGCCTGGGCCAAACCGTTAGCCTCGATCGCCGTCTGGATACCAGTGCAACCGTAGGCGAGCTCTAAGGACAGACTCAGTGACACACCCAAAACAAGTGGGCCATCGCCAACTTACCTTCGGAAATAAGCGCACATTCGAGGAGTCCCAAACCGGGCCCGCCATACTAGAATCGGATGAATCGCATTAGCATCAGTTCATGAGACGAGTCGAGTAACATGCCTCTTCAGGTATGTGGGTATTCAGAAGCCCGACGCTGTGCGCCTTCTTAATTATTGGCCACGGGTATTCCTACAAGCGGAGTTAATCTCACAAACGGTGATCGTCTTGTTCATAGCTTACCATGGACCTGTCATACTGCGCCGCAACGGGTACAATGTTCTCCCTAGTAAACTTTCGTGCAAGATCTGAGCCAACGAAACGAGATCAGCGAGACCGAAACATGACACTGTAGAAACAAACCTTGGATGCCCGCCTGTTCCTCCGTGAGTCCAAAGCCAATTACCGATGGAGCCTGCGTGGTCATCGTTCGAGAATACACACTGGCCGCACGCTTGAGCGCATTCGGGACGGTGCGAAGAGTGTTCATAGGTACTGGTCGTGGCTGCAGTTGAAAGGTGTAGAGGCCATATCGGGTTTACTGACGTCCCGAGCTATCACATGCAAAGGTCGATCTCAGGCACGTGCCATGTTGACGTTATCTTATCAGCCCGACTGATGTTGGTGATGCACAGGAATACATTTAAACGCAATCTGCAGGTATGGGATACATAAATTAACAGGTTGTGAATACACTGATGGTATTGAGCTACTCGTCCGCGTCGTCATAAGCTTGATGCTCCTCGTCGATCGAATGTGCACCTTGAGCAGCGGCGGCCTGATGCTAGAACCAAAGGGTTAATTAATCAAACGACGACGTCAAGCAGAATCGCTCACTTGTCTAAGCTTAGCCAGGTAGATTTTGAGGGTAGCCTCGTAGTCGTCAAACCCGAGACTCGTCATCGCGTAGAGTATGTCTTCCCCGCCGATCGTTTTACGTTTCTCCATGAAGCACTTTTCGGCCGCCTCGCTGGTAATGAAGCTAATGAGCTCGGATACGCACTCTTGGAGACATTCTTTGGCGTCTTTGGCGATCTTGGCGTTCTCGGGGATGGCGGCTTTCATTATTCGCGCGACGTTGGCGATCTATCCAACGGCAAATGTATGAGTCTTTGGATTGCACAAATCGGGGACGACGTACCGGAAGATATCGATCCTGCTCGCGATACTCGCCCACCTCCTCCTCGGTAATGTTGTGGGGTTCTTCCGGAGGCGCGAGAGGGTTGAGAGGATCAATTAGCATGATCCCGGTCGTGCCCTCGAGGGCAGGATTCTGAGAGGAGCCTTCGCCAGACATAGAAGTGGAATTGAATGAGACAAGTGGCGACTGGGAGAAGGAGGGGCGTGAGAGCACGTGACCGCCAGACAACTTGTGGCACGTGCCTTGATCAGACGCGGGACGATTGTGATTAAGAAGCAACGACGATCGACGCTCCCGGCTTTGCATACAACCGCCCATTGACCGCCTGATTACCTTCAGCCACCCCACCTGCACTATCCCGGAGACATCCGATGTAGTCAAGAAAGCCGCAGACACTGCAGGCGGTTGGTCCCGGTGTTCTTGCAGATCTGGGCCGCCTGTGTCAGAATACTCCCGCTTTCTATCTGTGCGCCGCCTAATCGATACCCCTCGAAGGACCGGCCCCGCAAGTTTGAAAATAAGCTCTACCGATGAGCGAGAGTGAACAATTTGACGATCGGCGGACCTCGTCCCAGCTTCGAATCTCCGAGTGCGCGAGGATGGAGACTATAAAACCTGGAGTGTCTCTCTCGGTTTGCCCTCGTTCGTGGTCCCCGCTTGCTTCACACTTTCGTTTTCTTCGTCTTCTGCCAAAGTATTCTCGATGCCTGTACAACCTTTCCATTTGAGCACCCCTCCAACGCGTCCCAACTTGGCCAAACTACGCAATGTCGGTCCTCCTTCCGATAACAACTTTACCGACAAATACGCTCCCAGGGTATCGTCTCACAACGGTAAAGGCCACTCAGAAAACACCATCCCCGGAAAACCACGGCCGTTTGTCTATTCTCTGTCGACCCTTCTCGAGATTCCTAGTCGTCTAACTCACCCGCCGAGCGTGAAGAGCCGTAGCAGCCGGTGGAAAAGTGAGTGTCTCTTCTGCAAGTCTAGATAATCTACTCCAATGTTCATAACACCGCCTCGTATCTGCTGCTGTACGTGCCATCCTCATTCTGACGTCCCATTCCTCCAGTCGTCCCAGAGATGTCTGTCAGTCTCGAAGACATCTTGTCTATGCGCCATATCTCTCCCCTGAGCTTGAAGGACTTTGAACAATATCTTCTCTTTGAAGAATACGGTGCCGAAAACCTGTGAGTCAATCCTTCATGTGTAGCTCCCTCGCTCCCCAATACCCGAATCTCGACTCACTCTCGTAATTTTCATTAGGTATTTTATTCTCTGGCTCAATAGCTACGCCGCGCAGTATAACGCCAACAACTCATCGCTTCGTCTCGCGCATTCAATCGCTCGCGCAAAAGCCACCTTTTTCTCATCGGATTCCCAATACGAGCTCAACTTGGCCGCCTCCCGAATCGCCGAGTTCTACACCGTTGCAGGAGGCGGCGTGGACCCCATGCCCGACAAATCTTATATTCGCAGCGCCCATTCGCCCAATGGTGACCTCAAGTATCCTTCTTACCACAATGCTTCGACAACCCCGCCTCACCCTTCCGCGTTTGCTGGTGTCCGGGCTGACGTCGAGCTCATGCTGCGCACTTCAGCTCGTCGCTTCGTCCGCGCTCGTAGCCGCAATGCCGGCTATCAACGAGCATTTTGTGTTGTCCTGGGTGGACTTCAAACCATCGCAATCGCGCTCGCCCCGCTGCTGATGAGCATCATGCGGCACCAAGGTCGATGGGTTCGGTTCGGCATGATCCCCCCTCTCTGGATGGGCCTGACTATTTTACTTTGCTCTCTCAACGGCATTTGTCTCGTGATCGTGAGTGTTTACATGCGCGTTTCTTATCGTCGTATTCATTGTTCTTTAGTACCTCATGGGAGGATCTCGCCAACTCTACCCCTTCGAACTCGCAAGACCTCCCATCTCCGCTCCGCTCCCGCATTCTCCCTACCAATGTTCGTTCACCACTGCCGAAACGCTTCACGACGTCAAGTCTCCCCAGCCATGCTTGTATCCCCCGTCCCCTAGCACCACCAGCCTTTCGCCTTCCGGCCCAATGTTACACGGGCCTTATGCCGCCGACGGAACCTCCGCCGAAAATGGACATGGGGCCGCCTACACCCTGCCTCCCGTACGACCCGTTAGCCCCCTCGGAGACGTCTTCGAATTCGAAACCGCAGGCTTCATCCCAGCTCACGACCAAGACACCGATAGCGTATATTCCAGTGCCGACGCCGAGTCCACCCTTGCCCCGCTCTCCACGATCAACGGCTCCGAGCGGAGTACGGCTAGATTTAGTGGCAGCACTAAGCTGTTCTTTGACTTTGACGCGCTCCCTGCCAAGACTCTAGATGCGGCCTCGGGTCCAGCGGCATTGCGCGCTGCACAAGGCCCAGGCGCGAAAGGATTGCTAGGCACCGTTTTTGGGCCGTTGACGCAGATTAGGAGTCCGGTTGTCAGCCGGGCTCAGTGGGAGATTGTGGTTCGCTCGATGGCTGTGTCTGGATTGGTTGCGCTCGTCGTCGTCGCAGTCTTGGTTGCTGCTCCTATCTAACGTTTTTTTTACTATAAAACTTTCATTTGAACTTGAATATTGAATCCTCTAATTAGTAAATACATGATACGGTCATATCAAAGTTGCTCAAGCAGAAGAGTTGGCGTTTATAACTTTGAGGAACAAAGCATCAGTCAAGTTTGATCCTCATAACCACCAGTTCGGCGTCCTTCCCCCGGCGACATGTAAAATTCCTAGAATTTTCATGGCCCGAGCGTTGGTTTGAGTCAAAAGGCCGCCCCTCGGCTCATTTGAGAGATTCGAGCAACCCGCAAATCCCACATCGAGTTGGCTATATTGCTTTGGGGTATACGATCAAATAATTCTTGAATATTCAAAATGTTCTATCCATCCGAAACTATTATACACAAGGAACAAGACTTCAATTTGCCTCACCACTCTAATTTACTATCCCCACAACCCGACGCTCCATCTGCACAAGAAGCCCCCGCAACCTCAGGTGCGACACGGCCATCAGGTCCAACAATCTCAATCATACCCGCCGACCCTTTCCCATATGCCTCGGCGGTCGCCTGCCTGATCATCCACTTGCTGGTCCCAAGTACCGCGTCCAGCTCGTCCGGCTCGGGTAATAACACGAATATCTGACCGTTCTCCTCCTTGGCGTCAAAGGTGAGGATCTTCATTTCGGGATCGTTACTGCATTCTCCCCCGTCTAGCTGATAGTTGCGCTTGTGAAGTGGGCCTACGGGAGGCGTTAGTCAGGTGTAAAGGACGCCAAATTGGGGACGTGTACGCACAAGACACGTATAATTTCCCATCCGCGTCCTAAGAATGTCCCTGTTAGTACACGGATTGGCCGCGAACACCATTAACTCACGTCTCCGACTATTCCATGGTCTAAAACAAATGCCCGACGATGAGGGCACATCTATGCAAGTACGTGTTAAACCACACCACACAGAACATATGTATGAACTAACCTGCTGCGATGCAAAGTATCCCCGATTTGGTACGTTGAAAATGGCAATTTGAGTATCGCCGTACTTAGCTGCGGCGGAACTGGGGGGTGGCTTTGTCAGCATGTAAACCCCTGAGAGGATGCGCAACCTACGTGACTCCCGCGGAGGTGGGTTTCAGATCAGACGTCAACCCAAGTGGCCTCCACTTCCACTGATCCTTCGGTGTGATGATGTCTGACTCGTGGAACTTCACCGGTGGGAATGCCTTCGGCCAATCTGCAGGTCGCTGCTGTCCACGCTCCGTGATGGTCTCGATTTGCGGTTGGCGTTCATCCTGAATCACTCGGTTAATAAAGTTCACACATGTTTAATAAACCAGTCACGCACAGAGTTGACGAACTGGCGGAATTGTTGTCGGCGTTCAGGGTTTTTCACGACCGTGGTCCACTCGCATTGGTAGGTGCCCACCAAGGCGTCCATTTCACGGTCGAGGTCGGCGCATATACCCAGTTCGTCATCAAGAATGACCTTTTTGAGTTTCTGTCGCGGTAATTCGTCAGTCTCTGACCGAAACGAACACCTTTGAAAATAATTACCTCGATTCCACCTTCGAACTGTTCTATCCATCGAGCTCTGGGTGATATGTGAGTTATTAACTAGAGAGACAGGGCGGGTAGACTTACGTGCGCATCAACTTGTCGGCTGTCCGAATATAGAACATCAAGAAACGATCAATGATACGAACGACCTTTGATGGTGGAACGTCAGTTGCAAAGAGGGTCGCGTGTCGTGGGTTCGAGCCACCATTGCCGGCCAGGTAAACTTTTGAATCACTCGGTCAGATAGGGAGACACTCGCGAGAATTAACGACTCACTATTCCAACCCTTGTCAGTGGCTAAAAGTAGAATAATTAAAACATATCTATCTCGATTTGCCCGGGTTACATACCTATGAGTCCAAAGTCCTAGGGGTAAAAGTTCAACAGCCAACCAGCAGGACCAATCACTCCGAACGCTTACCTTACTCTGAGCCTCCGCACATTCTCGGATACAACCACTAACACCGCCTTTAATCTTGTGGGGCGACCGTACACCCTTGTAACGCTCCTCGAGTTGAACCGCCAAGCCAACGCTATCACCAACGCCATAACGACACCATGTAGTTCCAACCTAAATCGCACTACAATTTTAGCCAAGAGCGACTAGTTTCAACCGTACCCCCACTTACACACGATTTCACCGTTCGCAGAGACTTGCCATAAGCATGACCGCTCTCGAACCCAGCGTTTACGAGCTCCTCCTGCAATCGGGGTCAGCACGCCTGGATATTCTACGCAGAAACCGGCACCCACCCAAATGTCAGGCAAATCTTGCTTCTGAGCGCCAAACATATCGATTCGTTGACTTTGAAACAAAATTAGTAAGCTGCGCCATGATCCAGCTGAGTCAACTCACCCGCCAGTAATCTTGGTGTATAACCCATCTATATTAGCCAAGATCAGCCATCTACACAACACAAGTGTTAGAATACTCACATTTCTTAGCGACTTGGCCAATCACGATCAATCCTTCCGGCGTGATCTAATCACCGAGGACGTCGTCAACTAAAACTCACGACTCGGGAAGGCAAAGTACTTACCTCTCCGCCTGCGACACGGGGGATAACGGAGAACGTCCCGTTTCGCTGGATGTTTGCAAGGTACCGGTCGTTCGTATCCTGGAGCTGATGATGCGGCGCATCCATGATGTGTTCGTTGTACAACGAACTAAGGATGCTTCCGATCGCCGGCTTACACGTCTCGCACCCGATAGAATCTTTGTTCGGGCTGACGGCCACCACAATCTCTTGGAAGGTCTTGAGTTGCTTCACTCTTCAATCGGGATAAGCAATTGAGGACAGACACGTATCGAGTCTCACTCACTTGACAATATTGAAGAGATCAGTGCGCGACATTGGGAAGTGTATGCATAGGTTGTTGTTGGTTTCTTTGCCCGCTTTCTTCATTTCCGCCTTTGGTGTGGAAGAGGATTAGCGCCAGAAACATAGGTTAAAAATAACAACGAACCTTGAAAATGTTTGTGACCAGAGGAATACATCCACCACAACCTACGACGCCAGGTAAACTTTCAACTCGCACAGTGTCAAAGAAACTTACCTGTCCCGGCTTTGGTCTTCAGCTTGATGTCGCCGATATTGTCGATACCGTTTTTAACACAATCGACTACTTGCCCTTTCGTAACATTCTGGGGATTTCCTCAGTCAACTTCCCACCAGCGAGCGAGACACAATAGGGGCTTACATGGCAACTACATATTTGGGTATCATCGTCGAGGTCGGCTCCATCGTCCTCGGCGCCGCTTTTAGATGCGCCAACAATGAACTGGGACGGCGGCATATCAAGCGCTTTCTGTTTACCAGAGTTAGCCGATGCTGAAGAACCCAGAAACCGACGAACCTTCTTCTTGACTATAGCCACAAGCTTCACATAGTCGCCAGTATCTCCGATCATCATGCCTATAGAGCCAAGTCAATACTGACCTAACGGCATCTCGGCTCGACTTACCTCCCAAAAGGTACTTCCCGTCAGCGCTAAAGATATATCTAAGGAACGTATGAGATAAACATCACGTTCAACAACGTTCCATTCCACCTACTTCTTGTAGACGCTGGAGAATGGGTCCTTGTACGTCAAGCACTTGATTGGCTCGTCCCTCAAGTTCCGGACTCGGTGCGGCTTGCGAACAACGCCCTTCCTATTTTCGCAATCAAATTAGCACACACACATATATATATATAATAAAATAAATCATATCAGCTCACTTTTCCTTAGCAGACGGAAGCATCTCGCGGTTCTCGTTTTCGACCTTGAGCGAGGGCGCCCCGTTCGTGTTGAACTCCCAGACGGGTGGCTTCTTTCCAGACGCAGCTGCCTCGTGCGTCGCGGCCTCGGTAGCTCGAGCTTTCTCCTCTTCCTCCGCCTTCATGCGTTCTTGCATCCGCTTGTCTGCGAAAAAGTCACCAAACGAAGCGACCTAAAGAAATGTGTGAGAATGGGAAGAACTAGTCACGACAAGCTTGCTTACATCGACGCCCATCAACTTGAGCTTCGTGGACAGGTCCGGGTCGTTCATTTTGCGAGGACTGTGTTCTCCGGAGTTCGTCTGGGTCAGGTTGAACGACAAGATATCCGCCATCTCAACTGTCACGAAACGACGAGCGTATTAGATGTTTGCCAGGCATGGATTATAATAGTGTTAACTGACCTCCCGGAGCGATCAACCCGTAGGTGTTGCCCTTCCAACTCGTGCATTCTCCGATTGCGTAGACTTTGGGCGCCGAAGTGCTCAGGTCGTCACCAACAATGACCCCTCCCCGTGAGTGGCAGACGATTCCAGACGCGCGGGCTAGATCATCACGGGACTTGATACCGATGGCTGCCCATCAAATGTTAAATGGATTTAGAGGTGGTATGATGCAATGAACGTACCAAAAACAGCCATATCCGCCGCAACGTGAGTACCATCGGTCAGATCGAATCCCGTAAACACCTCAGTCTTGCCATCGGCTTCGATCTCACTCGAAGGCTACTAGGGTCAGTACTGAGCGATTCACGACGGGAAAGACTTACAATTTTCTCGGTGGTGATGGCCGCCACGTTTACACGAGTGATAACTCGAACCCCCATGCCTTCGATCTTGCGCAGGACCATCTCTCCTGCCTCGCTATCTAGCTGGCGAGAGAGAGGATAAGCTTGTCGATTGACGATTGCAACATCGGGGATAGCAGGCCTAGGGAATGTATCAGATGTATACTGACGAACATAACGAGGCACTCACAAATCGTATAACGCCTTGGCAGCTTCCAGTCCGAGTAAACCTCCGCCAACCACGACGGCCTTGGAGACGTTGGGGCGTTCCGAATAGGCAATCATGGAGTCGAGATCTGCGATCGACCGGTACACAAAGAGGCCCTGTGGCGGTAGGAATGAGGATTAGGAGTTTTTTGAGTTTCATTCGAGACTTACTCTAGTACGAGGAGTGGTGTCGGGGGTAACATATGGCGGAAGGCTCGCCTCCGAGCCAGTTGCCAGGACACACAGGTCGTACTAGACAATTTTTAGAATCCGAGATTCACGAGAAAATACACGGCCTCACCTGTATAGTACGACCTTTGCTTGTAGTAACAGAGCGAGCTGTCTGATCAAGACTGACGACCTGCTCCCCCACGTAGAAGATGAATCGGTCGGGGTCTTGCTGGGCATACCATGCTGGAGTATTGAGGTAAAGTTTCTCTACGGAGCGATGTTGGCTAAAAAGAGGTGTCAAATGCAATAATAAACAAATATTTTTTCGACTCACAAATACTCCGTGAGGGCGACCTGGAACGCAATAGCTTATAAGTAAGTGTTCCCGCAATAGCAAATCAAGGTCGCGTACTCGATTATAGGCGAGGTGAACTTCCTCTCCGCAAGTGATAATACGATACCGCTTCGCTTCGTCAAGGGCAAGCATCTTTTCGATAAAGGCTTCGACAGATGTCAGGTTGGTTCAGGAAGTATAGGAGAGGCTTACCTATCCCGACCATCCCCAGTCCGACGACAACAATTGTCTCGCGTTCAATGGGGGATGCATCGATGGATACTGCTACGGGAGGCATGGTGGGGGTGCACTCAGATGGGTAGGTGCGAGCAAAGGTGTGGACTCAAGTGTAGTCAACCGTTGGCCAATCAGTATGAAGTAATAGGCTGTATCGATATCGTGGTTGTCGGAAATAATATCCGAGGGAGCTGATAGGACGCGAGCATGGCGACCCCGAGCAAGGATTCGAAGCAAGCCAAAGATACGAACAAACCGCCAACGCATTACAGGCCCCGGCGAAGATACCGGGGTTGGGAAGAAGAACCGCCATCGGATGTATCTGCTTCCGGAGGCGCGGCGCTTCTGGGGAGCTTTTTGGTGGCTTCTTGGCTCCTGAGCC
>JANWGL010006584.1:0-12031 GCA_025200755.1 Ceratobasidium sp. C01 | reverse complement strand
ACTTTTGACCTCGGCGATTTCGAGAGCGTATTGTTGGTTGCCGGTGGTAGCGGGGCTACTTTTACTGTTGGTATCCTGGACGATATAGTTGGGAGGATTGTGAGACACGGGAGGTCTAAAGGGGAGAAGACACGCTCTATCAAGTTCGCCTGGTTTGTGCGGTCGTATGGTATGTTGTGTGCCATCTGTTTTGACCTGGTACGTGGGATGCTGACTGGATGTATGCAGGTTGCATAACTTGGTTCGCTCCGATTTTCGCTCACCTGGCCGAGGTATGCCACGGAACGTCACTTGAGCTGTCGTTCCATTTCTACGTGACGTGCTTGTGTAACCCGAACGAGCTCTTGCCGATCCGAAATAGTACGACAGAGGAGGCTAAGCCGTCGATTGAGACACTGCTGGCGCCAATGCTGGGCAGCTCGGACGCTGAGAAGGCCTCGACTTCTACAGTGGGAGGGATCGCGGTAGCCGCGAGTGGACCGGAGTCGTTGGTATGTCAGGCGCGGAATGCAGTTGCGAAGGTCGGGCCAAGCACTGCGTCCAGAGTGGGTGGGGTTAGTGTTCATACAGAGTTATTCGCTCTATAGTTTTATCTGTTTCAGACAAATATATTTATGTCCAACCTTGAACACGAGCATTGGGTCTCACAGGCGCTAGGCGCTTGGTCAGGCTCGTCTGGTGGCTGTACAAACAGCGCTTAGAACACATCGCGACTTGAACGCGACCCACAACTCACTGGTTTGGTTTATACCTCAGCGTCTAATTAGTCTTAACCTGGGGCTGCTTGTAAACAGGTGAGGATATAATATTCGGATGAATGCTATGCTGACTTATATAGAACTTCGAAGCTGACGTTGAACGCAAGTCGAACCGGAGTAAACAAAGCGCGCCAACCAATTATCGAACCATGGCAGAGGACCTCAACGCTATTCTAGCAACATCTCGGGGACTCGTAGCTCATCTCCCTCGCCCTGATCTCCCGTCAATCAACTTGAGTCTTGACCAAATTGAAGCCCAGTCACGGAGACTTGTGTCTAAACAACCAGTTGCCCCAGGCACTGGAGGAAAAGCGTATGTTACTTATTCTATGGCCGCATTCGAGATGAGCTAATAATTATAATTTGTATAGCACCTACTTGCTTGCGGGAGGGAACGTTGATGCCAATGCGCACGCAGACCTAGTGGCAAACTTGAATACCGCGGCAACATTCGCCCCTCTCACTCAACTGCACGACGCCGATGTCTCCGGCTACCTGCGTCATTCTCACGAACAAACTCTGATCGCTTGCATAGAAGAAGGCAGGCGAGAGACCGAACAAGAATTCTACCGGGTTCTGGATGAACGTGTTAGGAGAGACTGGGAGGTTCGAAAGAAGAAAATATTCGACGAACTTGGCAAGTTTAGCGCGGGAGAGGGCACACGGGGCGGTAGTAATCTCCGTGCGAGTGCACTGGGACGCACGGTTCGCGGGTCGGGAACTGGGGTACGTTCTAACATCTGCTAGTGGTACCATTCTTTGCTGAAGTTATTGTAGGTTGTGTCGCAACCTACCACGTCGCTCTCTATGTTCAATAAGATGATGGCGTACGACAAAATCATTCACGGTCTCAACCAGGCTCGTCTGGCTGGGACTGCGTATCCTGTTATTTCCGCCTTGATTCAGGTCGCACAAACATACGCGGAAGTGAGTAACACGGCCCTATTCTCGTTGCTTGACGTCTGATTGCCTGGAAGTCTGCACCCAGTATTGCACCGACTCTTGAGCTCCTTCGTCACATGGTTGCGGAGCCCACTTCCCTCTCACTCCCTTCTTCCCATTCACAAGCGCATATCCTCAATACCCCTCTTTTGGAGCGAAGCTTTGCGCGTGCACACCTCGGAAACCAGGATACCCCAGCGGCTTCCCAGTTACGAACACGAATCTCAGATGGTGCGCGAGTCGGTCTAGAAAAGCAGTACCTCGAATTTGTGGATGCGACTATTCAGCGAGACCCCGCTAACGCTGCTATCGGAGGTGACCCCAGCGTTTCCAACCGAATTCTGGGATACCTGAGGTGCGCGTTCTATCGCGGTGGACGTTGGGACGAGGACCTTGAGGTATGCCCTTCATTCTCGATACTAATTCCACACTCTGACAAGCCATATAGTTACTTCGAGGACGCCCGGTGTGGGCTCACATATTCTATCTGATACGTGTTGGTCAGCTCCGGGAGGCGTTGGATGTCGCAAACGAGTCGGCGGATGCTCTCGAGCGCAGTGAACAATTTTTCCTGTCTTACCTGAAGGCTTGGGTCGAATCCAGTGATAGGAGGTAAGGCTGAAATGTAGCAAGCATGTTCTTCGGAGGCTCACGGTTTGTTAGGCTCCCGAAAATACTGCGCGACCGTTTGCAAACCACCTACAACTCCCATATCCTCCACTCGCCAAATGCCGACCCGTTCAAGGTCGCGCTGTTCAAATTGATTGGTCGACTGGACCCAACTCGTCGTGCGGTCCGCCGCGCTACCAACACTGCCGAGGATTGGATTTGGTTCCAACTTGCCATGGTTGATGAGGACGAAGGGAACGGTTTGCGCGAGCTCGGCAAGGTGCTCGAAGGCTACGGCGAGAAGCACTTCGAGGGAGGTGGAGGCGCCAAGAAGGGAATGTGGGCCCGTGTATTGATGGTCTGCGGATTATTCGAGCAGGTATGTCGCATGAGAATTCAGCATAATTTAGTCATTTATCCTTGCCTTAGGCTGTTGCGGCGTTATATGAACACCCAGACCATCGGATCGAAGCTGTTCATATCGCGGTTGCATTGGCGTATTATGGCTTGTTGCGTGTGCCGTCTGAAGCGGAGTCCTCTCAAGTCGATATTTGTGAGTTTCACGTTGTTAATATACGAATCACCCGACTTATCAAGACATATAGTGACTACGGTACCATTCCAGCCCCCGGCGTTGAACTTAGCCCTCCTCATCACTCGATACGTCAAGCCTTTCATGACCTCAGATCCGAAGGAGGCGGTTCAGTATGCGTATTGCGTATCGCTCAGTCGCGACCAAGACAAGAACGTTGGAAAAGAGCAAGTGGATTATGCAAGAGAGTTGACTCGACGGATTATTGTAGCCGCCCCAGCCGGCTGGGAAGACCTAGTTGGTGGGTTACGGCCTGATGGAACACGCTACGTGAGTACCCTTTCTGTCTTGCTATTGTGGTTTTGCTGACCTTGTTTTAGTCTGGAACGGTTGAGCACGATATGCCCTTGTTGCATCTTAAGAACGCTGAGGAGTACCGGGACATCATTGTCCTCCCTGCTGCGCAGCTCTGCGAAACAGACCACAAGCCGATTGCAGCCATCCGTTTGTACAACCTTGCGGGCAAATCTAATATCGTCTTGAGCTGCCTGAGCCGATCACTGGGTGACTCATTGGGCGAAGTTGACGCGGGTGGGGAGGCCGCCAAGGAGCTGGAGGCGAGCGCGAGGCAAATCCTGGCGCACTATGAGCGTCGCGGGGAGGCTCTTGACCAAGCACAAGTCAGGATTGTTCGGAAGTTGCTCAAGGCTCGCCAGGCTATCGCTCTCAGTGTCGCTGGAGACCTCGAAGGAGCACTTGCAGTGAGTTTCAGCACTTGATGTTGTGTATTCAAGTACTAAAAGTGTGCCTAGGCACTTGATAATCCAGATCTTTTGCCTTTGGATGCCGAAACGTCGGTCATTGCGCGACGTGCTGAAGAGTTCCGAGACCAAGACGATGCGCTTACGCACAATATCGGTCACTTGTTGATCTTGGCCATGAGCATCCTTCATCAAATCCATGCGCAAGCGAAGGGTGCTCAATTCGGTGATATTGGCAAACAAAGTGTAAGTACACGTTGGCTCGTCGGTGCATATACATACTTATTCCTTGAACCCAGACACTGAACATTGTCAAGAAAAAAACTCGCGCTTTGATTTCCTTCGCGGGAATGCTCAAGTATCGTCTATCGGCGGATATCTTTGGACAACTAACGCGCATGTCCGTAACTGTTTTGCATTGATTCAATGTATTGCTGTGGTTTTATTTCTATCAATGCGATTTTTATAAACATACACAACTAGGCTGCAATTTAGAAATCCTCAATTCATAAATATTACGTAACCGACACGTCAAGTGTTTGCTACCTTTCTCGCTTATATTTGTTGGGGGTTGACTGCCATTGTGTAAAGCGTGTTCTTTGGGTCTGCCGAACTTGCCTCGTGAGTCGATTCTGATACCTTCCATCTCTGACGTCGTGACTCGTATCTTGGACTGCGCTGCTGCGGACTAGACTGGGAACTGTGCTTAAATCTAGAGTCTGAAGTAACTGGGACACTCGGACGTTGTACTACCTACTCGTTCCCCTATAGTTGTTTTTCCTACTAAACACTACAACAACATACATCTCGGCGCCATGCAAAACGAACTGCGCTATCGTGGGCCGCCTCTAGATGGGCCGCCTCCTGGCCCTCCTCCAGAAATGGGTCCAGGTGGTCCTCCACCGCCGCCACCTATGGGGTTTGAAGGCAAAGGTGGACCCCCGCCTTTCCCTCATGGACCGCCTCTGGATTATCCTCTACCACCCACCTCAGGTCGGGCGTTCGACCCCTCCAACCCAGAAACGAGTAAATATACCAAGCTCGGAGTGTGGGACGTTTTTGAAGAGAAACAACCCAAGATTAACCGTGTACCTATGGTAAAAATCTACAGGCGTCTAGCTACCGGGCTCAATGGCGCGCCTTTTGCCTGGCGGTTGCTGAAAGATGTAATGCAGCTAGCTCCGGTGCTAGTGACGTTGTACCTTGCAGCTATGGGGGTCCACTCAGTTATGCCTGCTGTGTCTTTATATTACAGCTCTCGGATGTTCCAAGTAGTAAGTCTGATCCAATTCTATCTAACGCTCGTATCTTTGACGCGTTTTGAAGATTAAAGAGGCCGTAGAGCAACGCAATGTGGATTCAAGTCTCCTGGTTCAAATCGCCGTAGCGAGAGGACTCTCCGCCTTTTTTGAGCGTGGAAGCCTGTATGGGATGCAGAGATTTGCTCCCATGATTAGTCTACGCGTCCGAGCTCACTTTGCTGAGTACATTTTACAAGGTGAGCGCAGGAGTACTATTATCTACATCGGACAACTTTACTTATATCTGAGGTAGCTCATGCCAGGTTGGACGTACCGACATTCGACGATAACGAAGTTCGAGGTTTGCTTGAAACAGTATCTTCAGACCGTTCAGGCAGCTGGGAAGCTCTTTCAGAGACCTTCAGCGCCGCGTCAAACGTATTATTACTGTTCACACAGGCTCTAGTGCTTTGGAAAATCGTTCGCGAGAGCGAAGAGAGCATACTCCTTGTTGCGCTCAGCCTCATCGGTCCGTTTGCGTCCTGGTGGAGTCGGCCTGTTCACAGAGCAGAGGGAGGTAATTAGCATTGTTATTGGATTCATATATGCTCGCTTACCAGTCCTTATAGCATGGATCGCCAAGGTTAATAACGAGGACTATGTGCGCATGCAAGGTCTCAAAAAGGTTGCGACCGAACGTGCCCATAGGAAGGAGCTCGTCACAGGCAATCTACAAGAATATCTCGCGAATGGTGAGTCCAGACATCTATCTGCCATATCTCTTAGCTCACGGGCACCCTGTAGAGTACCACTCTGCCAAGGCTACCGTCGGGGATGACGCACAGGACTTTTGGGAAGCACGTCGCTTTGCACTCACCAAGAGCAGAGGAAACCCTATTTCGCTGGCGATGCCCCTACTTCGTGATTTGCCTCAAGTGTGTCCTATTCTTCATACCCCTCGCTTAAAACTCATAAAGTATAGATTGTATTCGCCCTTCGAGCAATCCACACGCCAGCCTCGATCCCGCTATCGCTCGCTCAACTAGACCTCGTTCAACGTAACGTCGGCACTTTCACCGAACAACTAGAGAACCTATCCCACATGATCGAAGGAGTCTCGTACAGCTTTCAAACTATACAGAACCTATACTCAATCGTCGACATCCCTAACCAAATCCCAGATGCTGAGCCAGACGCTAAACCACTCACGATTTCAGACGACGAAAAAGTTAAAGGGCTGAGCATTGAATTCCAGTAAGCCCCGCACAGATGTACACATTGTGGTTTCTGACCTATACGTTCACCTCTAGAAATGTATCCTTCAAATACCCAGGAACAACAAAATATGTCATCCAAAACATGTCTTTCACGATTAAACCGGGCCAACTCTGTGTCATTGTTGGAGAGAACGGCGCAGCCAAGAGCACATCGCTGAAACTCATCTTGAGGCTGTACGAGGTGGACGAAGGCACGATCCTCATTGACGGGAGGGACATTCGGACAATCCCGCTCAAGAGTCTGCGTCAATGCGCTGCGGTCCTGTTCCAGGACTTTTCAAACTTCCCGCTTTCAGTAAGCACTCTTATCCCCCTGTATTTTCTTCCTATCACCTTCATCTTTTACTCATAATCCGCATGCTCAGGTCCGCGAAAACATAGCAATGGGCTCCCCCTCGCACGCCAACGACACTGCACGCATAGAAGAAGCAGCCAACCTCGGAGGCGCATCAACGTTCATCTCTTCTCTCCCCGAAGGTATCGAGACCTACCTCTCCCGTCCAGTACGAGACTTGGCGGGCGGCCTTGGCGCAGGCCAGCACACCCTCCTCGGTCGACAATTCAACACCGGCCAGGGGAGGCGCGGGCCGGGTAGGGGACGTGCGCAGGATATGGAGGTGTCGGGAGGACAGCAACAACGACTTGCCTTGTACGTTGATCCCTCTCCTTTCTTTTACTTCTATGTCGTTTTTTTTCGGAGGCACATTTTTCTTCGAGTTTCATCCGGGATAGGGGGTTGATGAAGTTTTTACTAACGAGGGAAATTAAACTCGGTGTATAGGTCCCGCACATTTATGCGGTCAAACGACGATAACGTGCGACTGTGGATGTTTGACGAACCTTCAGCCTCGCTTGACCCGCTCGCCGAATTCAGTCAGTCCATTTGCTAAGATCATGCTCCTTTCTCGGTAGTAAAACGAGTAGGTTGAACCCTTGCTAACTATAAACCGTAGATCTATTCGAACGTTTGCGTGGGATGCGAGGGACGAACACGATGATATTCTCTACGCATCGATATGGGGGCTTAACGCGTCACGCGGACCTTATTCTGTACGTTTCACTTATCCTTTGTCCCCATCGATGTTCCGCTATGCGCGTCTCTTCCCCCTTTGATGTACGATGAACTAACAGCTAGCGTGTCTACAGATATCTAAAAGACGCACGCGTAGCAGAGATGGGTACTCACGACGAATTGATGACTACAAATGGGGACTATGCAAAATTGTACAACGTCCAAGCACAAGCCTTCCGAACAGACATGTAGACTTTACTATTACGAACACACGGATAGCCAAGATGTATCTTTACATTTTTACCGCGCATATATTACATTTACTAGAGCCTGCCCAGGTGTGAGAGGTAATGCGTGTACCAATTTAGGAAACGCTTAATGAAATACAGGCATAGGAAACTATTACAGCATATTCGTGACCGTACGAATCGCTCCTATCTAGCAGACCCAAGAAAACAAGAAAAACCTAATGTCGCGTGGGGGACACGCTCGATCCACCTGCTCCCTACTTGTGGCCTTCTCCTTGCAATTGCCGCACCCTCTGCTTGATAGACGCCGGAAAGTCTTTCGCGAAGAAGCGCGCTGTGTTCTGCTCTGTGTGTTTCGCCGCATCGGCAGCCCGCTTAAACATATCCTCCTCGTACTCCCGAACCCGCTCGTTCAGACCTCCGGACGCTACGCCTGCGATGATCTTGTTCGCCAATTCGAGGCTGTCCCACATAGCCAGGTTGACGCCCTCACCCGCAAACGGAGTCATGACGTGCGCAGCATCACCTAGGAGAGTAACACCTGGGCGAGGTTCCCAAGAATGGCCGATAGGGAACATGTACAAAGCACGTTTCAGCACCGAATCGTCTGAAAGGAGTACAAGCTCTTTGATCTCGGGGGCCCAATCATCGTAATACGTCAAGAGCTGCGCCTTTGTCTCCGAAGGATTGCCGGTGTCGAACCGGTCTAGCCAATCCGCCTGGTCCTTCCCGCTGGTATAGCCCGCATATACGCGGATCGCGCCGGTACCGAGCCTCTGCGCCTGAATACTCTTCTCATCGCCGAAAGCAAATGCGCTCCCAGGACCTACGAGCTTGTCGATCGCCTCCAGCCCTTCGTGCTTCGTATCGAGGATGTTGAACTCGAAGGAGGAGATGCCGGAGTAGAAGGGCGTGACAGTGGTCAAAAGTGGGCGAACGCAAGACCAAGCGCCATCGGCACCAATAACGAGGTCGAACCCGGTCTCAACCTTCCCGTTCTTGAAGTGTAGTTCGTACTTACCCCCGGCCTCGGGCTCGACGGACGCAAGAGCGTGGTCCCAGGCGACATTTTCGGCGCCAAAGGCCGCAAGTAGGATGGTGCGAAGTGCGGTTCGGTCGATCTCGGGGCGCGAGTGCTCGCTATTGTCGGCGGCCCCTGGATTCTGCTCGCGGTGGAATACGATATCTCCGCCCTTGGTCATAATCTTCAACGCTTGGGCATCGTATCGGGCGTGCTTCAAGAACTCGTCCCAAAGGCCTGCCTGCCGAATGGCCTGCTGGCCTGAATGGAGATGCAAATCGAGAGTGCCGCCCTGGGGACGATAATCGGGGGAAGGCTCCCGCTCATAAACAGACACAGGGATGGAGCCACGCTGTAGGATACGCGCAAGAGTGAGACCGCCGGGACCAGCGCCGATGATAGCAATACGAGGCGTCATGGTGATAGTTAAAAGAGTAAGAGAGGTGGAATTGGAGTTTGAGTAGTAGCTGTAGGACAGTTGAAGCGTTAAGCTAAGTGGATGGTGCCTCTAACACGCTCGCCGACTCGCCTTTATACTCTCATTTCTCCCGCTACAGCTCAGGCATCGATGGCATGAATGGCTCGGGGAGCCCTCGGCGGTTGGTGACCCAGCAGCCAAACCCGTCTATGTCGCCCGCATCGGTAGCGGTAGTGGTCAAAATATACCTCGACTATTAGTGTTGCAAACGGATGAGCTTCCACTACAGGTAAGTAGATGTTATTGATTGCGGTTGTTTGATTATGAATTCCTCGGGAGTGAGCTCGGCGTTGTAATGTAACGCCGAATTCTTACACCAGCAGGGGTTTAACCACGGCAACGCCTTCTGCTTGCGCTACTAGGCATAGGGATGCCTTACATGCATGGAGAGGCGCTGGATAATGCATGTTTGGAAATCGACGGCCGAGTGCATGAGAGGGTCTGACCCTGTACTCAAGGTGGACGCATGACAAACCATGCTAGGCGTTACATGTAGCCGTTACAAAGTGGCTTAAAAGCATACATATTCGACCGCAACGAGTGCTTCAAGGCAAATTGGAGAAAACGGGTCCCATAGAGTTTTAGATAATTCAGTTGCACATCTTTGGGTGTTGGTTTGAAGAGAATTCGAGTAGAAATGAGGAACTAGCAGGCAAATCCGTACAGGCAGGAGCTGGTGGTTATCGCGTTGCAAAGGGAATCACGACTCCGGAATGCCTCGTCTGAGTGCCAGAGTGAAGTAGAAATTTTTGCATATGGGGTAAAATGTTATACAAATGATATTTCTGATGTTTCTCGAGTGTTTAATCGCACGCCTACAAACCATATTTGGTCGTCCAACGAACCACCGCCTGTGCCAATTTGCCTACTAGTTTCTCATTTCTGCTCGAATTCTCTTCAAACCAACACCCAAAGATTTGCAACTGAATTATCTAAAACTCTATGGGACCCGTTTTCTCCAATTTGCCTTGAAGCACTCGTTGCGGTCGAATATGTATGCTTTGAAGCCACTTTGTAACGGTTACATGTAACGCCAAGTATGGCTTGTCATGCGTCCACCTTACGTCATCTCAATCTTGGTTTGTCCCATGCAATCACGCCACTTTGCCACCACGTTTGTTTCTCGAGCCACCTCCTCAGAGTGACTTTCGTCCGCCCCTGCTCGATTCTATTAATTCTTATATGCTATGGTCGAGGTTCCTTGTCGGTTGGTGCCCACTGGCTCTGGCTTCGAACTTGGAAACCTCTACGACGGTCCCCGGCCTACAAGTATTAGTCTACTACGTAGGCTCTATGGTGGCCCACGGCGCTGGTCTCAGGTCTACCAAGTCAAAGTCAATACCTGGGATTGTCCTGTCTCCCCCCAACTGCTTCCAGAGCTTTTCGCCCTCAAACTGTACGTATCTAGTGAGCTTTCTAGCGAAGAGGACGACCCCGATGACCTTGATCACCTCGGACACGGAGCTGAAGACGCACAACGCGAGATGGTAACACGAGAGACTAGGGCCTACTGCGCGCTAATTGGATGTCCTGTCACACCGCGGTGGTTCGGTACATATCGAGTAAGTGATTGTATTCGAGCTCGAGCTTTCCATTGGACAGCTTGGCTCCAGTTTACCTTGCCGAGCGGGGAAGTCAGTATGGGGATATTGCTTGACTTCATCGATGGCCGATGCCTAAGCAAAAAATACGCTCTCGACGAAAATGGGGGACAGCTTCCATTTGCTGAACGGGTTAGCCGCTAAAAATATTCTTGTTATTCTGGATAACACTGATACTGGCTCAGATGACAACGGCTGCGGAGGCACTAGATCACCTCCATTCACGTGGGGTCCGACACGGGGACATTCGAGAGGCGAATATTCTGGTTGTCAACAACCCACAGGAACGCTTTCCCATCCGGTTTATCGATTTCGGCGCTAGCTCGGTTTTTGAGGGCGATGAAATGCATGATGGGTCTTCTATACCGGCCTTTCGAGTGGACACGAACATTCTGATGTGCACGTTGGTTCGATACTTTGGTCTCACCCGCAAGACATGCCCCCCTTCACTACGAATGATTCCGCGCCAAGGGCCTATCATGAAAGTCTTAGAGGCATGGGACATTCGAGCCACTTACGAGGAGCAAATTGAGGCGACGATGGCTCGGATGATGGCCGCGGGGGTTCGAGACGAGCGTAAATTGCGGGAGATGGTTCTAGAGTCTGTCATATAATGCTTGTGTGGTTTATACATACGGCAAGTACAACGGCGAGTACAGGAAATACCGATCTATCAATCCCGCTGTTTACATATATCTGACATCCACAGGGTTATTCAATAGGTATGATTCTGAAATCCATTCATCTGCTCCCGAGTCTCGTCTGCCAAGAATTACGAGACGGAACAAGTAGATTTCTATGAACATCTATAATTCAATTAATTAAAATCCAAACATTAATTAATCACGTGAGCTGACGTCGGGGATTGTCATCGACCGAAGCGCCTATCACTGATTAACATGTTGATCTCTTCCCACTCTCAACGGGTTCGAAGGTACCTGAGATCTAAGTCTCACGGCTCCGTGAGACTCCACATTTCATATTTGGTAGATCGATGCTCTAATTAAAACGGGATGACAAAATTCATTTGGGACGTTATCCCACGCTGCTCATCAAATCGGAAGATCCTTACCTCCTATGATAGGCACGCTGCCTGATATAGGAGGCGCAATAGGTGCAGCCTCACACATACATCACTCTGACCGAGCAGCGTCGGACTCTGCGGTATGTTACAGCCGGGCGCTCCCAGCTCAGCCCGTATCGACGTGGCGCAATCACGCTACCGAGCTAGATTGACGCAGCTTTGCCACGAAAAGGATTCCTACTATTAGACCACTGACAGGTTCTACTACATACTCCGCAACGCTGGTCGTCATTACACTCACAGTAGACCCGGTCGGCATACTCTCTGCGGCTACCACTCATATCGCCTAGTCCTTTACCCACCACTCCTGGAAAGATCCCATCTCAACCTACAGGATACAGCCGAACACAACTTCAAGAAACCTAAAGTGACACAGAAGACTGCGGGGTCGGGGTATACAGTACGCACACCAAGCGACACCTATTTCCTCATCGTGTCGTCTAGGCGCTGAGACCGGCCGGACGTCT
>JANWGL010006568.1:0-13045 GCA_025200755.1 Ceratobasidium sp. C01 | reverse complement strand
TCCGCTCGCCCAGCATTCGAGGATCCGCCAATGCCATTTGTCGACATGGTCTTCGGTGGCACTCTAGCCTCTATCCTCGTCTGTGAAGGATGCAAACACGTAAGTACAGCCTCAAACGCGCCCACCGTAATTGCCCTCGGGCATAGCGTTTCGTTCGATCATCCGCCCCGTGATCTATTATCCATTCTTGGATCAACGGCCGAACTCACCGCCCCCATTTGTAGATATCTCACACGTACGAAGACTTTATGGACCTCTCGCTCAGTATCAAACCTGAAGACGCGCGCGAGAAAAAGGTAAGCTTTCCCTTGCGCGCACGTTCGCCAAGCATTTGAATCCACGTTCTCACTCCCGTCGTCTCACACCAGCGCGAAAAGTTCAAATTCTTCCACAAATTCCGGAAGTCGACTACCCCTGTTCCAGGACGCACGCCTCCACCCATTCTTCCTCCCCCCTCTACCCAAACAACAACTATCCCGGGAGCCTTCCCATTCCCTTCGACCGAGACCGACCCTGCTACGTCCAACTATCCCAGTACGGTCGATGTAAACTTAAACCCGAGCGCGTCGACTCCGAACGGTTCCGGTCCACTAAATGGGACGGGAACTGAGACCCCGGGAGAGGATCGGCGCGGGTCCGGCGCGGGCTTGCCCGTGTCGGACGGCGAAATGAGTCTGGTGCATATTTAATTATCCTATAATTTGTATTTGAGCTGAGCCTAATTGTTGTTATTTTAATTAGACTCAGCCGCAAGCTCGAATATCGTCTGTTCAGATCTCGACTGAGAGCGGACACGATCGAGAGGATGTATTTCATTCTGGGTTGAATAGCTCGAGTACGAGTGTGAGTGCGAGGTTGGGACGGAGGGTGTCTTTGCAGAGTTGGAAACGCAAGGACAAAGATAAAGATAAGGAAAAGGAGAAAGAGAAGGAGCGAGGGAAGAGTAAGGAGCGTGCGGGGGATAAGAAGGATAAGGATAAAGAGTTGAACGGGGTGTTGACTGCTGAGGGGACCGGGAAAGAGACGGAGGACGAGGAGAGGGTATCGAGGGCCAGGTCTAGACCTACATCGCCGGCTCCTGGTGAAGGGTTTCCCAGTAAGCTCCTATCATTTATTTTGAATTCTGTAGGTTACTAATGGGAGTACGCTCACAGGTTCTGCGCCGATGTCACGCGCGACGTCGCCATCCCGCAAGAATGAAATCGCATACTTGAAGCGAGTATTGGCTGATATCGGAGCACCGCCCACTGCAAACCCACTTGCGTTATTAAAAGGCGCCGCATCAGACGGACTAGGTATACTCAAAGGTGAGCATCATGTGCTATTTTCGTCCCTCTACGTCCGCACAGCCCACTTTAATGCACATTCATCCCACACCGCCCCTATCTCACTCACTTAATGCCACCCATTCTAACTCACTTCCCTATGTGATCCAACTAGACCCATTCTCTCGCCCTTCACTTGACGATGTCTGGCTCAGACTGGGATCGGGCCGAGGCAGTGTGACCGACGCCTTGCGGAGCTTTACGGCCGTCGAAGTCCTTGAAGGCGATAACGCGTTCGCATGTCGAAGATGTTGGAAGATCGCGCATGGAGTTCCCGTTGGACGGTCGAAGAAAGAGAAAGAGGCGGCGAAGGTCAACGGACAGGGAGGCAAAGGATCTGCAGCGACAACAGAAGATTCGGGAGACGAATCGGATTCGGACCCGGATTCAAGCTCCGAGGTGGACAGTGAAGACGCTGGACGTACTAAATCGCTCAAACCTCAGGTGGATGTCCCCCTTCGACCTGCATCGACGATCGGAGTCGGAGCCGGACCCCAGCAGTGGGCGAGGGATACAGTTTTGCCCCGTCCGAGCTCGGCGCCGATGGTTGAGCATAACGCCCCGAAGACGACGATGGCGATCCCCTCGATCGAGATGACGTCCCCTGATTCGGAGCGCCCGCATCCTTTCGCAGAGGAGGGATTGAATGGTGTGCTTGGTGTACCACTCAAGAGGACGCCGACGCGCGGGTCGACTGAGACGGGATCGTCTGGGATGACATTGGAGTTGGAGTCGACGGTTCCCACGAGCGCTACTGCGTTGGTGGGAGACGGGCCAGTTATCGCGTCGCCCGTACCGAGAACGCCTATTGCTCTCCAGACTACTACTCTTCCTCCCACCAACGGGACATCAACCTCTCCCGAACCCGCTCCCCAACCAACGACGAACCACAACCCGAGCCCTGTTCCTAATTCGGCGCTAGCTACCGTTCCCCGGTCTCAACAATACATCCACCGACGCGCCCTCAAACGCTACCTCATCGCCACGCCTCCACCCGTTCTCGTCGTCCACCTCAAACGATTCCAACAGGTCGCAGGCGCGGGATCCCTTCTATTTGGTTCTCTCCGCAAACTAGACGACTTCGTCGCGTTCCCAGAGGTGCTCGATATTGCTCCGTTTGTCGCGCCAAATAGGGAGGAGTATGGGATGGGGAGGGGCAAGTCGATACGGGGGACACGTAGCGCTGGTACGACTGGGGAGAAGGTGAATGGGAAAGGGGCGGTTGGGTGGTTTGGGAGGAAGGAGAAGGAGAGGGCCGTTAGGTATCGGTTGTACGCGGTGGTGGTGCACATTGGGTCTATGGTGCGTACCCTTGAAGTGCCACGATTATTTTTACTGACATTTAAATGTGTAAACAGCTCGGTGGACACTATATCGCATACATCGCACTCCCGCCTGCTCCACCTCTCACGCCTGACTGCGAAGACCCCGCAGGTGGATCCGACGACGCTCAACGCGAAAAAGACAAAGATCCCAAAGAAGCGGGCACTAAAGATAAAGACAAGCCTAAAGAAAAAGAGAAGGACAAAGACAAAGAAAAGGACGGAGACAAGGACAAGGATAAACGACAGTGGGTATACATCAGTGATACGACGGTGCGCCCCGTGTCGTTTGAGGAGGTGTCCAAGGCCAAGGCGTATTTGTGCTTCTATGAGCGTTTCTATGATTAGTTGGACGATGTTGTAATTTATCTATCTGGCCGATTTAGGCCGTGTGCATGTGTGTTCTGGATTGATTTGTATACGTGACTGTACCGCATATTCTAGACACAATTGAATCATTGGTGAAATTAAACAATGAATCCAATTCTGGCATGTATACGAGTCGCGCATAGTCGGAAGGGAAGACTGCTCTATATGCAAGTACGGGTTACTTCCCAACGTCATTTGCCCTGCATCGCCCACCAGGCTGAACAAGAGTTGGGAATTTGCCTTTCATTTCGCGTCGTATCGGCCTACGAAATAATTGGTTAAGCCTATGATAACTGGTTGCGCGCTTGGTTATTTATTAAACGTGGTCGCAGTCATGTATTGACTCTATTGAACACGGTTGTTTCAGCCTCCGGGGTCCTGGTGAGGTGAGGCGTGTGAGTTCTGACAGTAGTTGACGGGCGTCGCGTGGGCCGGCGGGTGCCAGGATACATGCGCTGAAAAGGGACATACCGAGCTCACAAGACCAGTTACCGCTCGATAATTTCACCAAAAATCTTTATAATCAATTATTATAAACCGCACTCCCATACCATTATTCTCGTCAACCGCGCGCCAAGAAGCTTACCGTCTTAATTATGTGGAAACCCATTTCCAGCGGTTTGCACGAGAGCGCCTCAGGCTGAACCTACTATCATCGTCGCACCGCTGCAGGCCGCCGACGAGCACCAGTCTGGCTGTCGATGCTGGTTCCTGCAACCTACGTACTCGTATAAAACAGTATGCTGGTTCGTTCTAGGAAACCCAAAACAATCCCTCGTTCTTTCTCTCAACACCAGTGGCTCCTTTGCTCACAGTTTCCCAACATCCCTCTTTTTATCAATCCAACTCTACTACCATGCGTTATACTGCCATTGCCTTAGCTTTCACCCCCTTGTTCGTCACGGCCAGCCCCGTCAGTCGTTGCACGGGCACCATTGCCTCTCTCGATGATGTCACCGCTGCCGAGAAGTGCACAACTATCAACATTAACGCCTTCACTGTGCCTGCTGGAAAGACTTTTACTCTCACACTTCTGTCCGGTACCACCGTCAACATGCTTGGCGACGTCAAGTTTGGTGTGGCCAACTGGGCCGGACCACTTTTCTCTATTGCAGGAACCGGTATCACCTGTGCGTATACCTTACGCATATAGGCGAGTCTACACGTACTGACAGGCCCGAAACAGTCAATGGTAACGGGCATACCTTTGACGGCCAGGGTGGCTCCTATTGGGACGGTCTTGGTGGCAACGACGGTGTCACCAAGCCTCATCCGATGATGAAGATCAAGATATCTGGCACTTATTCTAATGTCAAGGTGTTGAACTCTCCCGCGCATGTATACAGCGTCAGCAACCCCGCGACTTTGGTTATGTCCAAGCTGACCATTGACAATTGCAAGTACTATCTCACTTTGACGCTACACTGTTCTCACTTGGGCATATTTCAGCCTCCGGTGACGCTCCCAACAGCAGTTCTAATGGCCTCCCCGCGGCTCACAACACGTAAGTAAAGTTATAAACCAATAATACAAACCTAAGACTTACATTTCCCTTTTAAGTGACGGATTCGATGTCTCCACCAATGACCTAACCATCGAGGATAGCACCATCACCAACCAGGATGACTGCCTTGCACTCAACAAAGGCACCAACATCATCTTCCAGCGTAATACTTGCACTGGCGGTCATGGTATCTCTATCGGCTCTGTCGACTCCGACTCGATCGTCAAAGGCATCCAGATCCTAAACAACAAGATCATTAACAACGACCAAGCGCTACGCATCAAGACCAAGGCAGCTGCTACTGGATCGTCCGTAACTGACGTTACTTTCTCCGGCAATACCGCAACTGGCATCAAGAAATACGGTGTCATCGTTGACCAGTCTTACCCTAGCACCCTCGGTGAAGCCGGAAACGGTGTTGCGATGTCGGTGAGTACTTAAATTCTTGCATGCATGTGTGACGCTAGACCCGACGCTCGTGTCATGCAGGGAATCAATTTCACTGGTGCCACCAACACCATCGCCGTCACCTCATCTGCTAAGCGTGTCGCTGTCAACTGTGGTACCAAGTGCTCTGGTAAGTCTCAGCCCTGCACCACCCGGTCATTTACTTGGCTCTAACATTCGCACTCGTGACAGGCACCTGGGATTGGACCAAGCTCACCGTAACGGGCGGTGTTTCTGCCAAGATTAACTATACTGGCATCAAGGCCGGTTCCTATTAAGTATTTTGGAGTTGCCGGTTTAGATATTCTGGCTAGTTTGGTTGGGCATTGCTTAGATAGTTTTTAATGGAATGATTATCATATGTGCTTCTTCTAACCGAATCCAGTGAGATATGAATACTTGAGCTCAAGTTCCTAGACCGCTCAACGACCAGTTTGGTCTTGTATAGACCATATGTAGCTATTTTGGTACGGCGTTTACTATATACTCGACTATCATGTTCGACCTGCGACGTCCCTTATGTCATTCGCAACTTCAACCTTTTGTCTGGTTTCTCTCTCGCTTGTTTCTCGAGGCTCTAATGAAACTCTTTAGATGTAAACGTTACCTATTTCGGGAGAATGCTAGTAGAACAGCACTAGCTTTTGATTAAATTCTGTGCTGACTGCACGCGCATATACCCGATGTGTGCCTTCATTTTTACTATAGATTAAAATTATACAAATGAGCAGCTTTGCTTAGGCGACCTCTGTTGAATTCGCTTCCAGCGCTTTCAGCGCTTTCCGCAACCTGTCCCATCTTCCATTTTGCCAGCTCTTCAGCTCCTCCCACACTCGACTCTCCTCCCCTTCCACCCTATGCGCATACACCAACAAAGTCCCAATCGCAAAGTCCGTGAACGTGAGCATGTCGCCCATCACAAACGAGCTCTCACCACCGCTCAGCTCGATGATCTCGCCCAGTGAGTCCATCTTATCGCGAGCTACGCCCAACAGCTGGTCCAGCTCAGAGTCGGTGTGCGGCTTAAAATTGTCTTTGCCTCTGGATTGGTGCATGTACTCCTTTGCTTCTGCGTCCAGAATGTTCGGGATATTCGGAAGGTAGAGTGGGATCAATGCGCCGGCAATGGGGGGCCAGTGTTTCTTGACGAAGACCTTCTGGAGCGCCCGTGTATTGGGAGGAAGAACGACCGGATACTTTGGAGCCGGATACTTGTCGTCGAGGTACATCGCGATGGCTAACGACTCTGACACAAGTGTCGGTGGTTCGTTGGGATCGCTCGAAGGGTCAGCTATCACTATCAAAAAGGAGCGTGAACTCTCAGCGTTTTAGGAGCAAAGGCTGAGGTTTACTTGGTAGAGTGTAGTGCGGAAAGTTCTTGGAAGTAGGGGGAATACCCATAGCTTTCATCGTTCGTTCGGCCTGTCCGAACTTAATGAACTTGACGCGGTAGGGAAGTTGTTTATAATTGAGAGTTAGGCTATATTTGTGAGGATTAACGTACAAACTAAATCCATTCGGCGTGGTTGAATAATGCTTACCGTGTTTTGTATGGATTAGGAGCCCAGCATCCATTCGGTCCCTCGATGTCGTAGAAGATGATAGGGTTCTCTCTTGTGGCGGCCATTGAAGACTGGGGATGCGGAGCGAAATCAGACGCAGGCTCAAACAGATGTGATGATTAGGGATGTTGGGCACCACCACTAAGTGGTGGCCAAATAATGACGTAGGCTGCCCGAAATAGTGGTGGACAGCATCCACTTTACTATAAACTACTAGTGCAAATCACGGCGGCTGCTCCACCAAATAATGGGGCTCCACCGCCACTTAGTGGCCGTGCCCAACGTCCCTATTTGATCGAGCATGAGGCCCATTTGCTCTTTATACAAGCCGAATGGTTCATCATGTGCCTGCGGATTTCTAATCTCCCCCCGCTCAGTCAGCTTACAAGACTTAGGAACAGGATAGACGCAGCCGGCTCGTGCACGATTTATGACTCCCCATAACGGTCACGCTGAATCTTGGCCTAGTTCGTATTAGCAAGAGATCCGATGAATGTACCCGAGCCGAAATCTGACCAGCGTCCCCCATTCTTCCCCTAAGAGAACTTCTAGCGGCTGGACGCTGGCCGTCCATCGTCGAGATATATCCAAAAAACAAGCTACCTAGTCATAGCGAAGCTTTCTCTCTGGGCTCAATCAAATATTCAATGATCTGCGAAAGTCGAGGTGGAAAACTGGTGCCTGGATAAGTACGTCGGGATTTGTTTACTGATGTTGACAACTGACACTGTCAACGTATTTCAGCAACCACGAGCATAAATAAGAGTAGCCCAAGAGTTCGGTTCTCCCTGGATTGTGCGGTGCAGCTTATTTCCTGGGAGGACTTGATGATTGTCGTAAAGGAACTCAATCAACCAAGAAAAAAACATAAGCTGGAAATCCACTGCATTCTCGAGGGTATAACATCCAGTCTACAGATTATGACAAACACAGGGTCTAAGCCAGCTACATCCAGAAAATCGTCGTCAATGTATAGAATAAAGCGAGCCAAACGCATGGGATAGATCGAAGAGCGGGCTGTGGGGATTAGATCCAGTAGCCGCTGAGAGCGCCGGCGATGCGAGAGCGCACAACACGCTTCTTCTGGGCTGGCTCCATACGCTTGTAGAGATCTGCGATGACCTCAGCCTCGAGCTCACTGTAGACGGAATGATACGTCAACAAAAGCCAGCTACGAAAAGACATAAAAACTTACGCATCCTCAGCGTCCTGATCAGCAAAGTCCGCAGCAGAGCCGAGCGCACGCTTCTCGACGGGGGTCTCGATGCGGTTGAGGTAAGCGCGACGTCCACCGAAGAGTTTCTTGAGGCCTGCGAGTCCTCCGCCCGCGCCGTTGCTACAATTCCATACTGTCAGTTAAGGGCCTCTGTAAGCGATATAGCGCATGCAACGTACTCGGCGGCAGCGGCAGGGGCAGCAGCAGCAGCAGCGGGCTTCGCGGCGGCGGCGGCAGATTTGCCAGTAGCTGCAGTTGCGGCACCGGCACCGGCACTGGCACCGGCAGCTCCGGCGCTCTGAGCGTTAGTCACGACCGCACACGAGCCGAAAGGTCCAGCGGGGGTCGCGTTACGGCAGCGCACGATGCAAGCGTCTCCGTTCGGTCCGCCAGTGCATTGCGTGCCCCTATAGCATTAGATAAGTCAGTCAAGTATTATATCTGCGCTACTGTATTACTTACGCAGGCATCTGGACGTTGAGAGGGAAGTCCTCTGCCGTTGCGGTGGACAAGCCGAGGAATGCACCGGGAACGTTCTTGGTGACGGTGGCAGCTTGGAAAGTGTTTCCGCCGTCAGCAGACACGTCGCAGGTGTATGGTCTAAAGCATGAATATATGTTAGAAACATTCCAATCGTGATGTGTGATAGTATGCGCACCCGGCACCGTCCTGGTTGATCTGATGGAGAGTCATCTGCACCTCACCACTCGAAGTGGCGGAAGGCAAACCGGCCGACGAAGCAGCTACAGCGCCCACAATCAATCACTATACAACGTACACCTATTCTGGTGCTTACCTTCCATCTCGGCAGCCATGTCGAGCGCACCCTTCTGGTTGGTACGTCCGCAAGGTCCGACCTTGCCGGACTGAATCTCTCGGTCACGGATGATGCTGGTGTCTTGCTGTTGGCCCATGCCCGTTAATAACGACATAAATGAGTATAGAGTAAATACGAACCTGGAAAGGCTTGGCAGTAGTGCCATCACGAGGAGTGCTTGGGTCGATGCCCATGCCCGCTCCAGTGATGCCATTTGCACCTTTGACGGCGACGATGGTGCCGTGGGCGGCAGCGAGGGAGACGAGGGCAGAGAGGTAGATGATGCGGGACAACATGATGAATGTACTAGGATGTAGATATCAAGTAGACAAGAGAGAATGTGTTTATCGAAGTAAGGCGCAGCCTGAACGTGAAAGTGACTAGCACTGAGTAAATTGGACTAGCCTTGAAAGTCGAACCGAATTAGTAGGAGTTCAACTCCAAAAGGGAGAATGACCTACCAAATAGAATGAAAGTGAACCTGCACGAGAACGGAGTGGTAGACCAGCTGGAGCTGAGGAACCGAGAGCTGAGGTCCTTGGACGTCTTATACTTTCGAGCTCTCCAATAACGGCGGCATTCCGACGGTTCCGATCCGCCGAGTGTCAAGCCTGAACGTGAATACTAGGAGACGAAAGGACCAAGACCGGACAACAAAGTGGCGAAAGCTGCCGCGGATCAACAAATGCACTGGTTGCGCTCGAGTTGAACGCCTCGGAAGGCGACGGCATCAGTCGGGAGCAATCGTTACCAGGCTGTACTAACGGGCCTCCCTATGAAGTACTGTGTCGCTGCACGGCCTTGGTCGTCGGTAACAACAAGACTGATTGTCCTCGCGGTTCTAGAGAGTCCATAAAGAAGAATAACGAGAGTTTAACGAATGAAGTATTGTCAGAAGCTACTAATGACCGCGAATTGCCAATTCGAACATACGCGGATCACGCTCTGGAGACAAACAAGCATCATCCCCACAACAACCACGACATGACCGAACCCATATCACTCAATTCTGCTATCCTCGGCTCTGACGACGAAGACGACGACTATGTTCCGGGAGAACAAGGTTGGCAAGCAAGCGATTTGCTGCTATGCGCGACTCTAACTGTGCCACACAATAGATTCTGGCTCGGATAGTGAAGTTGAGCACCATGCCAAGAAGCAACGCGTTCGAGACACGCCGCCGGACGTAGATGCTAAAAATCCGGTTGCTGATGAATCGTAAGCTCTCGTTCGAGCTGTCAATTTGTTGAAAGACATATTTTGCTAAATAGCTAGATGATCACTCGATGCATGAATCAGTGCTCGCAAAGCGTTGTGGGAATCATTTTTGGAATCCGCGTCGACAAGCGCTTCTGGTTCCGGCGCCCTCACACCCCAATCTGAGGTGAAAACTATTACGATCGACAGGAGATATCGCTTTGCTGGGCAGGATGTATTGTGAGTGCGCAAGTTATTGTTTGGATCAAGCGTTAGATTACCCGTGTTCCCATACTTCAGAGAGAAGGTGGAGGTTGCTGAGGACTCAAAGGAGGCAAAAGAATGGCGATCCAGGCAATCGTTGCCTCCAGCCACGTCCGAGAAAGATTCTATCACCACTGCCCCCTCGCCGCCAAATTTCCCTACGCTAGACGCCAACCAAGGCACACCTCTCCTTTCAACCTCGACCGATACAACGACCGTGACGCCGCCTGCGATACCACCCAAACCAAAAGTAGCAACAAAGCCTAGAAAGTCTCTATCAGGCTTGGCTGCGGCGGCGAAACCAAAGAAATTGACCACTTTGGAGAAGTCTCGCCTGGATTGGCAATCGCATGTTAATACCGCCACACTAGATGTGAGTAACATGTGCAACTATCATTTCATGAGGATGGAAGCCGACCTGTATTGCTAGGAACGAGACGAGCTTGAACGCAACCGGAAAGCAGGAGGCACAGGATACCTTCAGAAGGTAGATTTCCTGGCCCGGGTTGGCGAGCGGAGGGAGACTGTATTTGAAGATAGCAAACGAAAACGACGATAATTTTTTTCTCTATCATCAAACCCGTGTTGACAGTCCGTTCACAATTGATTGTCTTACTTGGCACTGTCTTGTCACAATTTTCATTGCTTTCTGAGCTAATGGTCTCAGCACTATCCCATGTATCACTGCCCGAGGACTGGCAGTAATTGAAATGACAATTGTGATGGAGGATACAAATGACAGGCAGATCCCGCCGGGCGCCTAATGTAGTTTGCTTAAAATCCGAAGCCAAAGCGTCCCAGCATGCACATGTGCATCGCTCGTTCTTCAAGTTTTAGAGGTTCTTGCGGCTGTTTCGGTGGCTATTTCCTATCCGATACGGGAATGATACCTACGTTGTACCGAAACTAGAACATGGTATCTCGCCTAAAACAATCTCCCACAAGGTATCAGGTATATCTTTAGATTCAAACCACGCAACTACCATAAAACGTAATCAAATTATAAAATAAACGAGTCAAGGATGAGAGTACTCACATAGAAACGTATAAACACACCGTTCCGAGAGCATATATGTAATGAATTTAGCGAGAAGCCTGCCATCCTCCTCCCGGCGAAGGTGCAGCTCGGGACCCTAGCGCGGTGTTAGCTGGCTGATAGAGTGGCTAAATCGACAACCATTCAGTGAAATTCTTTTCTAGTTGCCACCGTAGTTTCTGAAAAACGGAACGTGTGCTCCGACGGGGTTGGATAAGTATCCAAAATCGCTGGTTTTGGTAATATCACCGTCTAGTGCTTGGAAGCGACACTATTTGGCAAGCTAGGTCTCAAAAGCTCGCAGTTTCGGTACCACCGTGTATCTTCTCGAAGCATGTTAGACGGGCGATGCTTACCCTGGCCGGGAGACTCAACCTTCTGATACTATACACACAGCGACTTTCGCGGCCCGAACACACAAGCCTCCTAATGGACTACGTACCGATGGATACAAAACAATATTAAGATTCTTCTCGAAGTAATCCTATAAGTGGCTGTTGTTTGCCCAGGGAAATGACATCTCCAGTCGACCTTGGTATGTGACGATTGCGAATAGCTTCCAAACAGCTTTCAAATACTCTTTCGACCAGGATGTAGCTCACAGGCCATACATTACCTCTGAGTAGCGATACAGAAGGTTTCAAGCAAGAACACCGCGGAGTAGACATACTCTGTCTAGCTCTTGATTAGCTTGCTTGTGGTGGTGCGGGCGCGTCAGTCCTAGATACAAATGCTCTTAACGATGGTATCAGTTCGGCGGAGCAGCCTCGAACGATATGTTCCCTAAGCAGCTCGTCTACGAGATTAATAATGCGCACGTGATAGATTCAGATACTCATGCAACCTGAGTAAGAGACGACCCAGAGTGCTATAAGCAGAAAAGGCTACAACTCGAACCAGGTTGGTACGTCCCTTAGCAGTCCAAGTATGAGAGTCCCGGTACGCACCTCCCGGACGTGAGCGCAGCCACCTTCCAGGCGAAATACAAGTCAAGTCCCATTATGGGAAACCAGAGCTGGGCCCGCTACATACAAGGGCGTCATCTTTTTAGGGGCTTGAATACCAGGGTTCCGGCGCTTACCCAGATTGAGCTATAACACGTGATCTAGTTTCCAAACAAGCAGTTCTCCTTATCCTTGAGGCTGACTTCCCTAGGAGAAACTCATTGTTATACTAGACTGGTGTTGCCGCATCCCAGATATGACACAACTCAAAAAGATTCTATCACAAAGTTAATATCACTCAATACGGTAGCTCGGAGCCCCGGCGTTTCCGGATACTAGCGAGCGAAGTCTCAACCTTCTCGGCACTTGTCTTCAAGACCTCAACGAACTAGTGAATTGTGCTTCTGGTTTAATTGTTGCTCTGAAAACTGTTTAGGACTTTATCATTGCAAAATTCGGCTTCCGCTGGCCGAGCTAAACGCGCTCTATTACCGCTTTATTTCCTTTCGTCCCTCAACTTTACTACGACGAAGATTAAATTTTCTTTAACCTGTGAGTGGATCACCTTATCGGATTAACACTTGACAACGCTCTGATTTAGACTCGCCACTTCGCGACTACCACGCGGGCGCCACATGTGCTCCCCCATCGGTCCTTGACGGCATATGCAAACCGAATACAGTTGACTACCATCAAAGTTTTTGGGGCCTCTGCAATTGCATTGTTTGAATAGTCACGTATCGGGTAAGTCGCCCCTTTCTATCGGCTATTGCGGCTCCCCATGGCCATTTTAGCTCACTTTACGACCGCCTCGGTCGTCTAATCACAGGCTTAATTAGAATTTAGCTTGTTGGCCGGGGTACCAATTAATGTCCCTAGGATTCTAGGTCCGTATTTTCGCTAATAAGGACGCCGCATTCACACTGACAATTTGTCTACGTTCTTAGTTGAAATGTGAATGTAGAAGGCGCGCAATGCGGCAATAGGCTTTGTGAAGGAAAGGATCCGCAGTAACAACGGACTCGCCCCTAAGCGGGTGGTA
>JANWGL010006567.1:0-12869 GCA_025200755.1 Ceratobasidium sp. C01 | reverse complement strand
TCCGCTCGCCCAGCATTCGATGACCCGCCAATGCCATTTGTAGACATGGTCTTTGGTGGCACTTTAGCCTCTATCCTCGTCTGTGAAGGATGCAAACACGTAAGTACAACCTCAAACGCGCCCACCGTAATTGCCCTCGGGCATAGCGTTTCGTTCGATCATCCGCCCCGTGATCCATTATCCATTCTTGGATCAACGGCCGAACTTATCGCCCCCATTTGTAGATATCTCACACATACGAAGACTTTATGGACCTCTCGCTCAGTATCAAACCTGAAGACGCGCGCGAGAAAAAGGTAAGCTTTCCCTTGCGCACGTTCGCCAAGCATTTGAATCCACGTTCTCACTCTTGTCGTCTCACACCAGCGCGAAAAGTTCAAATTCTTCCACAAATTCCGGAAGTCAACTACCCCGGTCCCAGGACGCACGCCTCCACCTATCCTTCCTCCCCCTTCTACCCAAACAACGACAATACCTGGATCCTTCCCGTTCCCTTCGACCGAGACCGACCCTGCTACGTCCAATTATCCCAGCACAGTCGATGTAAACTTAAACCCGAGCGCGTCGACTCCGAACGGTTCCGGCCCACTGAACGGGACGGGAACTGAGGCCCCGGGAGACGATCGGCGCGGGTCCGGCGCGGGCTTGCCCGTGTCGGACGGCGAAATGAGCCTGGTGCGTATTTAATTATCCTATAATTTGCATTTGAGCTGAGTTTAATTTAATTAGACTCAACCGCAAGCTCGAATATCGTCTGTTCAGATCTCGACTGGGAGCGGACATGATCGAGAAGATATGCTCCTTTCGGGGTTGAATAGCTCGAGTACGAGTGTGAGTGCAAGGTTGGGACGGAGGGTGTCTTTGCAGAGTTGGAAACGCAAGGACAAAGATAAAGATAAGGAAAAGGAGAAAGAAAAAGAGCGGGGGAAGAGTAAGGAGCGTGCGGGTGATAAGAAGGATAAGGATAAGGAGTTAAATGGGGTATTGACTGCTGAGGGGACCGGGAAGGAGACGGAGGACGAGGAGAGGGTGTCGAGGGCTAGGTCTAGACCTACGTCGCCTGCTCCTGGTGAAGGGTTTCCCAGTAAGCTCATATCATTTACTTTGATTTTTCTGGATTACTGATGGGTGTGGGCTCACAGGTTCTGCGCCAATGTCTCGTGCGACTTCACCATCCCGCAAGAACGAGATTGCCTACTTGAAGCGAGTATTGGCTGATATCGGTGCACCGCCTACTGCGAACCCACTTGCGTTATTAAAAGGCGCCGCATCAGACGGACTAGGTATACTCAAAGGTGAGCATCATATTCTATTTTCGTCCCACTCCATCTGCACAGCCCGCTTTAATGCACATTCATCCCACACCGCCTCTATCTCACTCACTTAACGCCACTCATTCTAACTCACTTCCCAATGTGACCCAACTAGACCCATTCTCTCGCCCTTCACTTGACGATGTCTGGCTCAGACTGGGATCGGGCCGAGGCAGTGTGACTGACGCCTTGCGGAGCTTTACGGCCGTTGAAGTCCTTGAAGGCGATAACGCGTTCGCGTGTCGAAGATGTTGGAAGATCGCGCATGGAGTTCCTGTTGGGCGGTCGAAGAAGGAGAAAGAGGCGGCGAAGGTCAACGGACAGGGAGGAAAGGGATCGGCGGCCACGACGGAAGATTCGGGGGTCGAGTCTGATTCGGACCCGGATTCGAGCTCCGAAGTGGACAGTGAAGACGCTGGACGCGCCAAGTCGCTCAAGCCTCAGGTGGATGTCCCTCTTCGCCCTGCATCGACGATCGGAGTTGGAGCCGGACCCCAGCAGTGGGCGAGGGATACAGTTTTGCCCCGCCCGAGCTCGGCGCCGATGGTTGAGCATAGCGCTCCGACGACGATGGCGATCCCCTCGATCGAGATGACGTCCCCTGATTCGGAGCGCCCGCATCCCTTCGCGGAGGAAGGGTTGAACGGTGTGATTGGTGTACCACTCAAGAGGACGCCGACGCGTGGGTCGACTGAGACGGGGTCGTCTGGGATGACGTTGGAGTTGGAGTCGACGGTTCCCACGAGCGCTACTGCGTTGGTGGGAGACGGGCCGGTTATCGCGTCACCCGTCCCGAGGACACCTATCGCTCTCCAGTCTACTACTCTTCCTCCCACCAACGGGACGTCAACCTCTCCCGAACCCGCTCCCCAACCAGCGACGAACCACAACCCAAGTCCTGTTCCAAATTCAGCGCTAGCTACTGTCCCTCGGTCTCAACAATACATCCACCGACGCGCCCTCAAACGCTACCTCATCGCCACGCCTCCACCCGTCCTCGTCGTCCACCTCAAACGATTCCAACAAGTCGCAGGCGCAGGGTCTCTCCTCTTTGGCTCCCTGCGCAAATTAGACGATTTCGTCGCGTTCCCAGAGGTCCTCGACATCGCTCCGTTTGTCGCGCCGAATAGAGAGGAGTATGGGATGGGGAGGGGCAAGTCTATACGTGGAACGCGGAATGCTGGGACGAGCGGGGAGAAGGTGAATGGGAAAGGGGCGGTTGGGTGGTTTGGGAGGAAGGAGAAGGAGAGGGCTGTTAGGTATCGGTTGTACGCGGTGGTGGTGCACATTGGGTCTATGGTGCGTATCTTCGAACTATTACGCTTACTTTTGCTGATATCTAAATACGAAAATAGCTCGGTGGACACTATATCGCATACATCGCACTCCCGCCCGCTCCGCCTCTCACGCCCGACTGCGAAGACCCTGCAGGTGGATCCGACGACGCTCAACGCGAAAAAGACAAAGATCCCAAAGAAGCGGGCGCTAAAGATAAAGACAAGCCTAAAGAAAAAGAGAAGGACAAAGACAAAGAAAAGGACGGAGACAAGGACAAGGATAAACGACAGTGGGTGTACATCAGTGATACAACGGTGCGCCCCGTGTCGTTTGAGGAAGTATCCAAGGCCAAGGCGTATTTGTGCTTCTATGAGCGTTTCTATGATTAGTTGGACGATGTTGTAATTTATCTATCTGGCCGATTTAGGCCGTGTGCATGTGTGTTCTGGATTGATTTGTATACGTGACTGTACCGCATATTCTAGACACAATTGAATCATTCGTGAAATTAAACAACGAATCCAATTCTGGCATGTATACGAGCCGCGCATAGTCGGAAGGGAGGACTGCTCTATATGCAAGTACGAGTTACTTCCCAACGTCATTTGCCCTGCATCGCCTACCAGGCTGAACAAGAGTTGGGAATTTTCATGTCATTTCGCGTCATATCGGCTTACGAAATAATTGGTTGAGCCTATGATAACTGGTTGCGCGCTTGGTTATTTATTAAGCGAGATCGCAGTCATGTATTGACTCCATTGAGCACGGTTGTTTCAGCCTCCGGGGTCCCGGTGAGGTGAGGCGTGTGAGTTCTGGAAGTAGTTGACGGGCGTCGCGTAGGCCGGCGGGTGCCAGGATACATGCGCTTAAAAAGGACATACCAAGCTCACAAGACCAGTCGCCGCTCGATAATTTCACCAAAAATCTTTATAATCAATTACTATAAGCTACGCTCCTATACCGATATTCTCGTCAACCGCGCGCCAAGAAGCTTGCCGTCGTAATTATATGGAAACCCATTTCCAGCGGCTTGCACGAGAGCGCCTCAGGCTGAACCTACTATCGTCGTCGCGCCGCTGCAGGCCGCCGACGAGCACCGGTCTGGCCGTCGATGTTGGCTCCTGCAACCTACGTACTCGTATAAAACAGTATGCTGGTTCGCTCTAGGAAACCCAAAACAATCCCTCGTTCTTTCTCTCAACACCAGTGCCTCCTTTGCTCACAGCTTCCCAACATCCCTCTTTTTATCAATCCAACTCTACTACCATGCGTTATACTGCTATTGCCTTGGCTTTCGCCCCCTTGTTCATCACGGCCAGCCCCGTCAGTCGTTGCACGGGCACCATTGCATCTCTCGATGATGTCGCCGCTGCCGAGAAGTGCACAACTATCAACATCAACACCTTCACTGTGCCTGCTGGAAAGACTTTTACTCTCACACTTCTGTCCGGTACCACCGTCAACATGCTTGGCGACGTCAAGTTTGGTGTGGCCAACTGGGCCGGACCACTTTTCTCTATTGCAGGAACCGGTATCACCTGTGCGTATACCTTACGCATATAGGCGAGTCTACACGTACTGACAGGCCCGAAACAGTCAATGGTAACGGGCATACCTTTGACGGCCAGGGGGGCTCCTATTGGGACGGCCTTGGTGGCAACGACGGTGTCACCAAGCCACATCCGATGATGAAGATCAAGATATCTGGCACTTATTCTAATGTCAAGGTGTTGAACTCTCCTGCGCATGTATACAGCGTCAGCAACCCCGCGACTTTGGTTATGTCCAAGTTGACCATTGACAATTGCAAGTACTATCTCACTTTGACGCTATACTGTTCTCACTTGGACATGTTTCAGCCTCCGGTGACGCTCCGAACAGCAGGTCTAAAGGCCTCCCCGCTGCTCACAACACGTAAGTAAAGTTATAACCCAATAATATAAGCCTGAGACTTACATTTCCCCATCTAAGTGACGGATTTGACGTCTCCACCAACGACCTAACCATTGAGGACAGCACCATCACTAACCAGGATGACTGCCTTGCACTTAACAAAGGTACCAACATTATCTTCCAGCGCAACACCTGCACTGGCGGTCATGGTATCTCAATCGGCTCCGTCGACTCCGATTCGATAGTCAAGGGCATCCAGATCCTAAACAACAAGATCATCAACAACGACCAAGCTCTGCGCATCAAGACCAAGGCAGCTGCAACTGGATCGTCCGTAACTGATGTTACCTTCTCCGGCAATACTGCGACTGGTATCAAGAAATACGGTGTAATTGTCGACCAGTCTTACCCTAGCACCCTCGGTGAGGCCGGAAATGGTGTTGCGATGTCGGTGAGTACTTAAATTCTTGCATGCATGTGTGATGCTCGACCTGACGCCCGTGTAATGCAGGGAATCAATTTCACTGGTGCTACCAACACCATCGCCGTCACCTCATTTGCTAAGCGTGTCGCTGTCAACTGTGGTACCAAGTGCTCTGGTAAGTTTCAGCCCTGCACCACCCGGTCATTTACTTGGCTCTAACATTCGCACTCGTGACAGGCACCTGGGATTGGACCAAGCTCACCGTAACGGGCGGTGTTTCTGCCAAGATTAACTATACTGGCATCAAGGCCGGTTCTTATTAAGTGTTTTGGAGCTGCCAGTTTAGATATTCTGGCTAGTTTGGTTGGACATTGCTTAGATAGTTTTAAATGGAATGATTGTCATTTGTGCTTCTTCTAACCGACTCTAGTGGGATATGAACACTTGAGGTCAAGTTCCTAGACCGCTCAACGACCAGTTTGGTTTTGTATAGACCATATGTAGCTATTTTGGTACGGCGGTTACTATATACTCGACTATCATGTTCGACCTGCGACGTCCCTTATGTCATTCGCAACTTCAACCTTTTGTCTGGTTTCTCTCTCGCTTGTTTCTCGAGGCTCTAATAAAACTCTTTAGATGTAAACATTACCTATTTCGGGAGAATGCTAGTAGAACAGCACTAGCTTTTGATTAAATTCTGTGCTGACTGCACGCGCATATACCCGATGTGTGTCTTCATTTATACCATAGATTAAAATCATACAAATGAGGAGCTTTGCTTAGGCGACCTCTGTTGAATTCGCTTCCAGCGCCTTCAGCGCTTTCCGCAACCTGTCCCATCTTCCACTTTGCCAGCTCTTCAGCTCCTTCCACACTCGACTCTCCTCCCCTTCCACCCTATGCACATACACCAACAAAGTCCCAATCGCAAAGTCCGCGAACGTGAGCATGTCGCCCATCACAAACGAGCTCTCACTACCGTTCAACTCGAGGATCTCGCCCAGTGAGTCCATCCTATCACGAGCTACGCCCAACAGCTGGTTCAGCTCAGAGTCAGTGTGTGGCTTAAATTTGTCTTTGCCTCTCGATTGGTGCATGTACTCCTTTGCTTCTGCGTCCAGAATGTTTGGGATGTTCGGAAGGTAGAGTGGGATCAATGCGCCGGCAATGGGGGGCCAGTGTTTCTTGACGAAGACCTTCTGGAGCGCCCGTGTATTGGGGGGAAGAACGACCGGATACTTTGGAGCCGGATATTTGTCGTCGAGGTACATCGCGATGGCTAACGACTCTGACACCAGTGTCGGCGGTTCGTTGGGATCGCTCGAAGGGTCAGCTATCACTATCAAAAAGGAGCGTGAACTCTCAGCGTTTCAGGAGAAAAGGCTGAGGTTTACTTGGTAGAGTGTAGTGCGGAAAGTTCTTGGAAGTAGGGGGAATACCCATAGCTTTCATCGTTCGTTCGACCTGTCCGAACTTAATGAACTTGACGCGGTAGGGAAGTTGTTTGTAATTGAGAGTTAGGCTATATTTGTGAGGATTAACGTACAAACTAAATCCATTCGGCGTGGTTGAATAATGCTTACCGTGTTTTGTATGGATTAGGAGCCCAGCATCCATTCGGTCCCTCAATGTCGTAGAAGATGATAGGGTTCTCTCTTGTGGCGGCCATTGAAGACTGGGGATGCGGAGCGAAAGCAGACGCAGGCTCAAACAGATGTGATGATTTGATCGAGCATGAGGCCCATTTGCTCTTTATACAAGCCGAATGGTTCATCATGTGCCTGCGGATTTCCAATCTCCCCCCGCTCAGTCAGCTTCCAAGACTGAGGGACAGGATAGACGCCGCCGGCTCGTGCACGATTTATGACTCCCCATAACGGTCACGCTGAATCTTGGCCTAGTTCGTATTAGCAGGAGATCCGATGAATGTACCCGAGCCGAAATCTGACCAGCGTCCCCCATTCTTCCCCTAAGAGAACCTGGCCGTCCATCGTCGAGATATATCCAAAAAAACAAGCTACCTAGTCATAGCGAAGCTTCCTCTCTGGGCTCAATCAAATAGTCAATGATCTGCGAAAGTCGAGGTGGAAAACTGGTGCCTGGATAAGTACGTCGGGATTTGTTTACTGATGTTGACAACTGACACTGTCAATGTATTTCAGCAACCACGAGCATAAATAAGAGTAGCCCAAGAGTTCGGTTCTCCCTGGATTGTGCGGTGCAGCTTATTTCCTGAGAGGACTTGATGATTGTCGTAAAGGAACTCAATCAACCAATAAAAAAACATGAGCTGGAAATCCACTGCATTCTCGAGGGTATAACATCCAGTCTACAGATTATGACAAACACAGGGTCTAAGCCAGCTACATCCAGAAAATCGTCGTCAATGTATAGAATAAAGCGAGCCAAACGCATGGGGTAGATCGAAGAGCGGGCTATGGGGATTAGATCCAGTAGCCGCTGAGAGCGCCGGCGATGCGAGAGCGCACAACACGCTTCTTCTGGGCTGGCTCCATGCGCTTGTAGAGATCTGCGATGACCTCAGCCTCGAGCTCACTGTAGACGGAATGATACGTCAACAAAAGCCAGCTACGAAAAGACATAAAAACTTACGCATCCTCAGCGTCCTGATCAGCAAAGTCCGCAGCAGAGCCGAGCGCACGCTTCTCGACGGGGGTCTCGATGCGGTTGAGGTAAGCGCGACGTCCACCGAAGAGTTTCTTGAGGCCTGCGAGTCCTCCGCCCGCGCCGTTGCTACAATTCCATACTGTCAGTTAAGGGCCTCTGTAAGCGATATAGCGCATGCAACGTACTCGGCGGCGGCGGCAGGGGCGGCAGCAGCAGCAGCGGGCTTCGCGGCGGCGGCGGCAGATTTGCCAGTAGCTGCAGTTGCAGCACCGGCACCCGCAGCTCCGGCGCTCTGAGCGTTAGTCACGACCGCACACGAACCGAAAGGTCCAGCGGGGGTCGCGTTGCGGCAGCGCACGATGCAAGCGTCTCCGTTCGGTCCACCAGTGCATTGCGTGCCCCTATAGCATTAGATAAGTCAGTCAAGTATTATATATGCGCTATTGTATTGCTTACGCAGGCATCTGGACGTTGAGAGGGAAGTCCTCTGCCGTTGCGGTGGACAAGCCGAGGAATGCACCGGGAACGTTCTTGGTGACGGTGGCAGCTTGGAAAGTGTTTCCGCCGTCAGCAGACACGTCGCAGGTGTATGGTCTAAATCATGAATATATGTTAGAAACATCCCAATCGCGATGTGTAATAGTATGCGCACCCGGCACCGTCCTGGTTGATCTGATGGAGAGTCATCTGCACCTCACCACTCGAAGTGGCGGAAGGCAAACCGGCCGACGAAGCAGCTACAGCGCCCACAATCAATCACTATACAACGTACACCTATTCTGGTGCCTACCTTCCATCTCGGCAGCCATGTCGAGCGCACCCTTCTGGTTGGTACGTCCGCAAGGTCCGACCTTGCCGGACTGAATCTCTCGGTCACGGATGATGCTGGTGTCTTGCTGTTGGCCCATGCCCGTTAATAACGACATAAATGAGTATAGAGTAAATACGAACCTGGAAAGGCTTGGCAGTAGTGCCATCACGAGGAGTGCTTGGGTCGATGCCCATGCCCGCTCCAGTGATGCCATTTGCACCTTTGACGGCGACGATGGTGCCGTGGGCGGCAGCGAGGGAGACGAGGGCAGAGAGGTAGACGATGCGGGACAACATGATGAATGGACTAGGATGTAGATATCAAGTAGACAAGAGAGAATGTGTTTATCGAAGTAAGGCGCAGCCTGAACGTGAAAGTGACTAGCACTGAGTAAATTGGACTAGCCTTGAAAGTCGAACCGAATCAGTAGGAGTTCAACTCCAAAAAGGAGAATGACTTACCAAATAGAATGAAAGTGAACCTGCACGAGAACGGAGTGGTAGACCAGCTGGAGCTGAGGAACCGAGAGCTGAGGTCCTTGGACGTCTTATACTTTCGAGCTCTCCAATGAGGACGGCATTCCGACGGTTCCGATCCGCCGAGTGTCAAGCCTGAACGTGAATACTAGGAGACGAAAGGACCAAGACCGGACAACAAAGTGGCGAAAGCTGCCGCGGATCAACAAATGCACTGGTTGCGCTCGAGTTGAACGCCTCGGAAGGCGACGGCATCAGTCGGGAGCAATCGTTACCAGGCTGCACTAACGGGCCCCCCTATGAAGTACTGTGTCGCTGCACGGCCTTGGTCGTCGGTAACAACAAGACCGACCGTCCTCGCGGTTCTAGAGAGTCCATAAAGAAGAATAACGAGAGTTTAACGAATGAAGTACTGTCAGAAGCTACTAATGACCGCGAATTGCCAATTCGAACATACGCGGATCACGCTCTGGAGACAAACAAGCATCATCCCCACAACAACCACGACATGACCGAACCCATATCACTCAATTCTGCTATCCTCGGCTCTGACGACGAAGACGACGACTATGTTCCGGGAGAACAAGGTTGGCAAGCAAGCGATTTGCTGCTATGCGCGACTCTAACTGTGTCACACAATAGACTCTGGCTCGGATAGTGAAGTTGAGCACCATGCCAAGAAGCAACGCGTTCGAGACACGCCGCCGGACGTAGACGCTAAAAATCCGGTTGCTGATGAATCGTAAGCTCTCGTTCGAGCTGTCAATTTGTTGAAAGACATATTTTGCTAAATAGCTAGATGATCACTCGATGCATAAATCAGTGCTCGCAAAGCGTTGTGGGAATCATTTTTGGAATCCGCGTCAACAAGCGCTTCCGGTTCCGGCGCCCTTACACCCCAATCGGAGGTTAAGACTATTACGATCGACAGGAGATATCGCTTTGCTGGGCAGGATGTATTGTGAGTGCGCAAGTTATTGTTTGGATCAAGCTTTAGATGACCGATGTTCCTACGCTTCAGAGAGAAGGTGGAGGTTGCTGAGGACTCAAAGGAGGCAAAAGAATGGCGATCTAGGCAATTGTTGCCTCCAGCCATGTCCGAGAAAGATTCTAGCACCACCGCCCCTTCCCCGCCAAATATCCCTACGCCAGACACCAACCCAGGCACACCTCTCCTTTCAACCTCGATCGATACAACGACCGCGACGCCGCCTACGATACCACCCAAACCGAAAGTAGCAACAAAGCCTAGAAGGTCTCTATCAGGCTTGGCTGCGGCGGCGAAACCAAAGAAATTGACCACTTTGGAGAAGTCTCGCCTGGATTGGCAATCGCATGTTAATACCGCCACACTAGATGTGAGTAACATGTGCAACTATCATTTCATGAGGATGGAAGCCGACCTGTATTGCTAGGAACGAGACGAGCTTGAACGCAACCGGAAAGCAGGAGGCACAGGATACCTTCAGAAGGTGGATTTCCTGGCCCGGGTTGGCGAGCGGAGGGAGACTGTATTTGAAGATAACAAACGAAAACGACGATAATTTTTTTCTCCATCATCAAACTCTTGTTGACAGGCCGTTCACGATTGATTGTCTTACTTGGCACTGTCTTGTCACGATTTTTATTGCTTTCTGAGCTAATGGTCTCAGCACTATCCCATGTATCACTGCCTGAGGACTGTCAGTAATCGAAATGACAATTGTGATGGAGTATACAAATGACAGGATTGCCAACATCGTCCAGAGGCAGATCCCGCCGGGCGCCTAATATAGTTGGCTTGAAATCCGAGGCCAAAGCGTCCCAGCATGCCAGAAAAAGATCCTACATGTGCATCGCTCGTTCTTCAAGTTTTAGAGGTTCTTGCGGCTGTTTCGGTGGCTATTTCCTATCCGATACGGGAATGATACCTACGTTGTACCGAAACTTAGAACATGGTATCTCGCCTAAAACAATCTCCCACAAGGTATCAGGTATATCTTTAGATTCAAACCACGCAACTACCATAAAATGTAATCAAATTATAAAATAAACGAGTCAAGGACGAGAGTACTCACATAGAAACGTATAAACACACCGTTCCGAAAGCATATATGTAATGAATTTAGCGAGAAGCCTGCCATCCTCCTCCCGGCGAAGGTGCAGCTCGGGACCCTAGGGCGGTGTTAGTTGGCTGATAGAGTGGCTAAATCGACAACCATTCAGTGAAATTCTTTTCTAGTTGCCACCGTAGTTTCTGAAAAACGGAACGTGTGCTCCGACGGGGTTGGATAAGTATCCAAAATCGCTGGTTTTGGCAATATCACCGTCTAGTACTTGGAAGCGACACTATTTGGCAAGCTAGGTCTCAAAAGCTCGCAGTTTCGGTACCACCGTGTATCTCCTCGAAGCATGTTAGACGGGCGATGCTTACCCTGGCCGGGAGACTCAACCTTCTGATACTACACACACAGCGACTTTCGCGGCCCGAACACACAAGCCTCCTAATGTACTACGTACCGATGGATACAAAACAATATTGAGATTCTTCTCGAAGCAATCCTACAAGTGACTGTTGTTTGCCCAGGGAAATGACATCTCCAGTCGACCTTGGTATGTGACTATTGCGAACAGCTTCCAAACAGCTTCCAAATACTCTTTCGACCAGGATGTAGCTCACAGGCCATACACTACCTCTGAGTAGCGATACGGAAGGTTTCAAGCAAGAACACCGCGGAGTAGACATACTCTGTCTAGCTCTTGATTAGCTTGCTTGTGGGAGTGTGGGCGCATGAGTCCTATATACGAATGCTCTTAACGATGGTATCGGTTCGGCGGAGCAGCCTCGAACGATATGTTCCCTAAGCAGCTCGTCTACGAGAGTAATAGTGCGCACGTAACAGATTCAGATATTCATACAACCTGAGTAAGAGACGACCCAGAGTACTGTAAGGAGAAAAAGCTACAACTCGAACCAGGTTGGTACGTCCCTTAGCAGTCCAAGAATGAGAGTGCCGGTACGCACCTCCCGGACGTGAGCGCAGCCACCTTCCAGGCGAAATACAAGTCAAGTCCCATTATGGGAAACCAGAGCTGGGCCCGCTACATACAAGGGCGCCATCTTTTTAGGGGCTTAAATACTAGGGTTCCGGCGCTTACCCAGATTGTGCTATAACACGTGATCTAGTTTCCAAACAAGCAGTTCTCCTTATCCTTGAGGTTGACTTCCCTAGGAGAAACTCGTTGTTATACTAGACTGGTATTGCCGCATCCCAGATATGACACAACTCAAAAAGATTCTATCACAAAGTTAATATCTCTCAATACGGTAGCTCGGAGCCCCGGCGTTTCCGAATACTAGCGAGCGAAGTCTTAACCTTCTCGGCACTTGTCTTCAAGACCTCAACGAACTAGTGAATTGTGCTTCTGGTTTAATGGTTGCTCTGAGAACTGTTTAGGACTTTATCATTGCAAAATTCGGCTTCCGCTGGCCGAGCTAAACGCGCTCTATTACCGCTTTATTTCCTCTCGTCGCTCAACTTTACTATGACGAAGATTAAATTTTCTTTAACCTGTGAGTGGATCACCCCATCGGATTAACACTTGACAACGCTCTGATTTAGACTCGCCACTTCGCGACTACCACGCGGGCGCCACATGTGTTCCCCCATCGGTCCTTGACGGCATATGCAAACCGAATACAGTTGGCTACCATCAAAGTTTTTGGGGCCTCTGCAATTGCATTGTTTGAATAGTCACGTATCGGGTAAGTCGCCCCTTTCTATCGGCTATTGCGGCTCCCCATGGCCATTTTAGCTCACTTTACGACCGCCTCGGTCGTCTAATCACAGGCATAATTAGAGTTTAGCTTGTTGGCCGGGGTGCCAATTAATGTCCCTAGGATTCTAGGTCCGTATTTTCGCTAATAAGGACGCCGCATTCACACTGACAATTTGTCTACGTTCTTAGTTGAAATGTGAATGTAGAAGGCGCGCAATGCGGCAATAGGCTTTGTGAAGGAAAGGATCCGCAGTAACAACGGATTCGCCCCTAAGCGGGTGGTA
>JANWGL010006564.1:0-13109 GCA_025200755.1 Ceratobasidium sp. C01 | reverse complement strand
TAATCGTCGGCTCTACTAGGCAGCAAACTCTGGTGCGCCAACCCGCCTTCTTCCGAAAACGGATTCCACACGAATTGGCCTTGTAGAAGGACACGCGTGAGGAAATGAAGGGTACATGTGAGTAGGATGACGCCGACGAGGAAAGCTTCAAGCAGGGAGTTGAGATATGTGAAGAAGGGGTAGGAGGAGGTGGAAAAGAGGGTGACATAGGCAAAGTGGAAGATGGAGAGAAGACCACAAAGAGTAGTTGGAATGAGGCGTTGGCGTGACCAGCGTTTATTGACAGCGAGGACGTGCAGGATCGTAAGCTACAGAAACGCGGGTTACTTAAACTCGTAGGGTCAGAAACAAAACACGCACCTGAAGGAGGGGAAGGATGATAGTGATGAGAACATGTTTGTCCGGCCGTGAAGGAGGCGTATCGTCCGTTGGGAGTGGTTGTTTCGGTGTTTGGGTATGCATAATTGGACTCGCGTAGATATGTAGCAAAAAGCTGTATCCAAACTACACCTCAAGCACATCAGATACATCTTCCAACTCCATCGGGCAAACTCACCAGATTGAACGAATGCGGGCCGTCCGATCCGCTACCCCAACCAAAATAGCACCATCAACATCCACCTCACACGACCCACAAACCCGAAATCGCGACTCACCCGCCCTCCAATCCCCTAGTCAACGTATTCATAACCATCGCCACGCACACAGCGATATAGGTTATCCAACACACAAAGGACATCTCCTTCTTCGCCGCCCACCCACATATCTGGACATACCACATGCCTCCCCACCCGTTTCCTTCCTCGTTGTCTTTTAGAGTAGCGAGAGGCTCCCAAATGCCTGCGGCCTGCACAAGCGCGATGCACAACAAGAATAAAGCAGTTCCCAGTAACGCGATAGACGGCACGCGTGAGATGAGTCGGGTGTGGGTTGCCGAGACGTTGATGGGGAACAAAGCGTGCCAGATACGCCGGCGCTGTCGGCGGCGCATGGGGCCAACCTGCCGAGGAGGAACGACGACATGTGCGATCCGGTTGAGGAGAATCGCCTACGTCGATACCATGAGATCGCGAGGAAGTTGAAATACATGGAAAACGCACCATGAGCAACAAACCAAGTGCATATCCCGAAGTTATGAATCCCCAGGGACTAGGTAACTTATCATTCGACGTAGACGACGCACCACTTCCACCAGGGGTAGGTATCGCCGAAGTCGCGTTCGCGTTTGCCATCATACTAGCAGCATCTCGTCCGGCATAAGAATCGTGGGCTTTTCCATCCATAAGCTCGCGCAAGGCATGTCTAAGACCCGAGCGTGCAGCGACAGAGACAGCAGCGAGAGACTGGGGTATCGACCGCAGTGTGTCCATGCTCGATCTCGCTCGCACATATGCCGAGTTGGTCAATCAGTGAGGTCCTGGTCTCAGGTCGCGAGAAGCAATAAGCGCTTGCTGACATCATAATCTTCCTCTGTCACGCAACGAATCCAGTGATCCCCAAAAGTCCATATATTGAATGTAATAGGCACAATGTAACATAGGCATGAGACGAACGCGACAACAAAATACAAAGTATCCGAAATGAACAAGGGGTATGAATCAAAATAGGCTACTGCCGTGACCGGGCGGTTGCGGTTTGGCCTCCGACGCTATATACTCGTTTGGCGGGTCGTCGATCGAGCGAGGCTCCACATTAGGGGACGCAAGGCTCGACGTCAAACTCCCATCGGCCGAGGTCAAGTCGCTCGCTTCCGATTCGGGCGTCAGAGGCGGCGGTGGGGGCGGCGAGAGCCGAGTTGAATGGATCGCGCCTGGCTCGATGCTTTCTGCTGTCTTCGTAGCAGTTGGAGACACTGCACTCGGATCGACTGCGAATGGCTCTGCGTCTTCGGCGTCCTCGTCGTATAGTTGGAGGCTTTGCATTCCTGCCACGTAGTCTTCAGTGCGGTGCTGGGCTTCTGCTTGCGCCTCGGCGGCATCCTCCTTGCATGCTTCCTCGTCTTCCTCCTCGTCTTCGTCGACGACTTCCTCAGGTACAGCGAATCCACGAACGAGAATTTCCCTCTCGGTATTGTGTCCGCTTGCGCCGACCGTTGGTCCACCAACACCTCTCTCTTCGCCCATTTCCGGTCTGCCCGAGTCCGATGCGGCACTGCTCGACTTTTGGCCTTTCTCCTTCTTCCCTTTAACTACCCGCCAGAGCTTTTTGCCAGCGTCGATTGCGACCTCTCCGAGATCGATTACCTGTTATTCCGCGATCGTTCATTAATATTGGGATTTCAAGCTATAACATCATCGCGGGGCAACTCACCTGATCGTCTTTTGATGGGGGCCGCCGGGGTCGGGGCAACCCGGCTTGATACGATTGGTAGGTATACTGCATACCTCCGCCCCCGCTTCGACGGCCAACACTTGCAGAGTTCGAGCGAGGGTGGGGTCGCGGGATTGGCGGTCGGGGCCCCGCTCCTGGCCCTCCTCCTGGCCCCGCGTTAGGAGGCGGGGGCCCGTTTCGCTCTTTCATCTTTCGCAGAGCTGCGCTTCGAGCCGCGACACCCAGCGTGATCGAGTTGCGCCTTTTGCGTGTTGTCAGGTCCGGTAACGGGGCAAAGGATACGCGCGAAGAGGTCACAGAGGGCGAAGGCGGTGGAATAGCGGGCGGGACCGAGAGCAGGGACGAAGACGACGACGCCGAGACCGAGATGTGGGACGCTGGTTTAGGGCGCTGCAAAATACCGCCCTTTGAAGTAGTCGGAGGAGCCGGCCAGAACCTCGTTTTCGCTGGCGGGTCCGAGGCGAGTGGGGGAGGCTTGAAGTGCTCAAGGATCGTGGACATGGCGTCGACTGGACCGGGGGTGAACTGGGAAGAGTTGAGAGGGGTTATATATGGCCGAGGAGAGTGTGGTAGCTGCGTAATGTCATCAGCGTCAATACCAATCAGCAGTGCTGCAAGGCCGTACCTCCGTGCCGACCGCTCTCAGTGAATCAACAAGCCAACCTGTCTCTCGAAAATTCACAGACAGGTAGTGATCTTCAGAACACGTCAACCGTCGAACGAGATAACCCAAGTCGTGGCTTAATATATACCTGTGACGCTGCTTTGTTGGAGATTATTCCTAGACCCTCGGATCACGAGCCAGTGATCCTCAGCCAGTTTCAACCAATCCGGTAGGTTGAGTCAGCAACGCGTGCCCAAGCTGACCCAAACACAGCCCGCGCTTGCTATGTCTCTCTCCCAGGCCACGTTTCAATCTCTTCTGCCTTCAATTGTGGCTATCTTGCAGGCCACTCAGCCTCCAGCTGTCCCACACGATGCAAAAGGACTGTATGCCCAGCGTCAAGAGATTGCAAAAGCTGTCAGTTCACCATCTCTCCACTTTGTTTCTCACCAGACTGATGTCAAAGTTAAGACAATCGCACTTCGGGGTCAACTCGCAGACGCACGAGATATCGTCGACGCTCTACCGGGTGGCGAAATGCTACTTCAGGACCAACAAGAAGTTATTGCTATGCTCACGCAGATGCGCGACGCCCGCCGGTGCGTCCTCTCACGCCATCTCTATCAACACGCGTTATTTACCGAGCTTTCTTGTTGTTTGGACCGGCCAGAGCGCAGTTGGCACGCCTGTCGGATCTCTCGCTCGGCAGTTCACACTCCTCCCAATAAACTTAGCCGGGAGCACCAATCTAACCCCGGACCGGCTATTTCTTGCCCCCGCACACTGTATTATAAGTACACAATACTACTTCTACACCCAAAAATATTTACAAAAAAGTTACTTCTCATCGGACCACTCCTGGCCAAAGGCTACTGGTGAATCCGACGCTGATGGTGGCGGTGGAGGCGCAGGGGGAGGCGGTAGTGGGGGAAGTCCTGCGATGATTTCGTCATAAAACTCCTTCAACTGCACCACATCCTCACAAAACTTCGCCAACTCCCGCCTAATCTCGTCCGCCCGAGTGTGATGCTTACTCTTCCCCTGCGCTCCCATCGCATGGTTCCCGGGCGCCAACAGCCGATTCGTCAACCATCTAAACCCCTCCTGTCCACCCACAACCTGAACAAACGCTAACCCAGATTTATGCACGAATTGCGAGTACGTAAATGCGCTGCGCCGATATGAATAGAAAACGTCGACCGTGTCGGGGTAGTGTGTCCCAGCCGATATATCAAGAATATACCCAAAACGTTTGAGGAGCGCGTGCTCGAAATATTGCATCGTTGGTGTGCCTTCGGGGAGACGCTTGGCGAGGTCGGGGATATGCGGCGGCTCCAAAGCTAGGCGGATAGGAAAACACGACTGAAACACGTTCGTCTGATTGATGTCTGTAATCTGGTCGACGTATGCCTCGACTATTTTCAGACCATACCGCTTCAGCGAATGATTCCAAGCAATAATCATATCGTCTACGCAACCCGCCCCACATTTTGTTAGCCACCGCCAATGCAAAAATTACGAGCAGAAAGGAGCACATGGACGCACCGATAAACCGAGCAGTCGTACCCAACCAGTTGAGCTCGAAATGGAACGCCGTCGTCGGGTTATGGATTATGTCGTGATGTAGGATCACACGTTCCGCCTGGTCGCTTCGCTTTTGCGGGTCCACGTCGATCGTCATTGTTTGAGTCAGGACCAGCCGCCGGTTAGAGATCTTCGACCCGTATGGGTTAGGCTTGGCACCTAGACCCGCAAGTCCTGGACCAGTTCCGGGCCCAGGCACAAATTGTTTGGCTTCGGTTTTGACATCTTCAACGGAGGCGCGAGTGTTGAGCGTTGTCGGGGTGCGGAAGGGCCATTGGCGGGGTTTGTTTGTCGTGGGTGCTGCGAATTCTCCAACAAGTCGATAGTAGTAATGTCTTTCCGGTCTACGTGAGACATACGGTAACCCAGGAATCTGCTAGGAGACTTACCCATCCATCAACCCATGTGCGCGTCGACAATGCTCAAACAACCCAAGGTTCAATAACCTATTTCCATGCTCGATTCCCTGCTCTCTCGTCGAAACATCCTTGAACTCCCTCACAAACCAGGATACCAACTCCCGACCCGTAAAACTATCCGGATACTCCGTGCCATGCCATTTATGATCCTTAATTGGCACACCTCCTTCCTCACGCATCGCACGCGCAATAGCAGCTAGCTGCATATCCTCCAATACCCGCTCGCTCAGTCGCTTCTTCTTCCATGGCCCTTTCGCATGCACTTCCTCGATCTGTGTCATCAGGCTATCGTCGAGGACGCAATGTGCGGGGTCGAGTGTTGTCTCCACAAACCTCGGGGGAGGCAAATCCTTCTCGTCAGGCCTCAACCACCTCGCCTTCGAGAACAACTCCGCCAACCGCTCCGTAACACCCAATAACCTAATCTCTTCCTCGTCTAGTGTATCGGCTTCATTATTATTCGAGTTCGGGCGGAAAGCAAAGAACGGTGCAGGTGGGGCGTCTTCAGATGGGATAACGAGGTAGCGGGTACGCCAGTAGCGGAGGGCATCAGAGAGATCACGCTCGTACCCTGCGACCAGTGTATCGGTGCGATTCCAGCCATATTCTTCGAGAATGGGGAAGCTGAATGAAGTAGAGACTTCGGTGTAACCTGTGCCAAGTTTGGGCCAAACGAGACATTCGTAGCGGAACGGGTCGGTCAAGTGGGAGCTACGTCGGATCCACCGTCTCACTAAAACCTCTCCACCTAGTAGGTCTATTAGAAAAGGTGCATTTGAAGAGCTAGTTGAGACTTACGCTTTTGGTCATAACTAATCTGCTGAATCTGGTCGCTCATGCTCAAACACACCTCATCATCCGCAGATTTGAGTACCTCCGCGATCCCAATCGGGTGTGATTGAGTTGGTCCCGATCCGGCAGGAGCTGTCGGGAAGCTCTTCCAAGATGATTTGGGTCGTCTCCCCGCCGCACTTTGTGTGGGGCCTCCCTGCGTTTGTCCGGGTACAGCGACAACAAACTGGAATCCTTGGTTTAACCTCAGTGCAGCCATACCCCGCATAACTAGGAGCGCCTGTGCCTGTTCATCCTGGTCCATATTTTCATCGTCGGCGCCGAGTAGGAATGAAGAGCGAATATCCTCCGAATTGAGCATCACGACGTAGTCGTAATCGCGCCATGTCAGGTTAATCTCGCGTTGCGGCGGAATATAATCAACGCTTAAAGGCAAGCAGGCAGGCGTGCAGATCGAGCGCCACTTGATCTGGTGTTGGAAGGAGGGGCGAGGGAACAGGTGTTGCCAGCGTCTGGCGAGGGTCGTTTGGTTCTCTGGGAGAGCGGAAGATGGCCGACAGGGGTTCGTGAGTTCAGGTTGGGGAACGACCTGTGGGGCGATCGTGCTTATGCGCCGGATTGCTGCCAGTGGGTCATCCGATGGTGAAGCTGAATCCTCTTGTGCTGGCCGTTGTACGCGTTTGGGCTCGACTCTCCTCTTGGTGATGGCGATTGGGTCGGGAGGGCTAGGCGCAAACCGCGTAGTGGCCACGACTGGCGCAGGCAGTGGCAAAGGCCCAATAGCAACATCGTCGATCGACCGCTCAATGTGAACTGTAGATGCCGTCGGTGCCGTCGGCGCCGGCCGGAACGGCGTGAATAGCCAGTTCTTAGCCAGTGAAGTGAGTGACCCGCCTGGCCCAACTTTACGGCGGCTTGAAACGGTCGATGTAGACCTTATGGACTCTTGGGAAGGCGACACACTGCGTCGTTGTGGCTGAGTTTGTAGGTGTGAATGCGATCGCGCAGGCGTCGGGGGCGATGAATCGATAGTCGGCAAACTCAACGAAGGCAATGGTTCAGGTGAATGTCCTTTGAAACTTGGCACGGCCTCCAACCTTGCCCGGCTCGTCGATGCCCGCCTTAGATTCGGCTTGCGCATATTCTTGAACGGGAGAGTTGGCATAGGCTGTTGCAGCTGATTCTCCCTGGGTGTTTCCTCAAGTAACTCGTTTAGGCTGCTCTGACTGGACTCCATATCCGTCGGTGCCGCAGTGGACGGCGCGCTCGGTTCGCCACTGTTAGTCTGTTGGCCCGCATGGTGGTGATGGTGGTGATGAATATCGTGGTGCCCATGCCGTTTCTCTGCGACTGGTGCAAATATGTTTCTGTCGAATTCCTCTCGCGCGAGTCGGCGGGCCTCTCTGGAGTCGACGCCTTCTGTGGGAGTTGCAGCACCCATCTCCAACTGTGGGATGGAGATCGTCGCAGTTACGTCGTGTTCAAGGAGGCCGAGCATTTGTACCTCATACATGCGTGCCCGGGTAACGAACCTACATTGCGTCAAATCATACCCCATCAGTCAAGAAAAATGACCATACCTGTCTCGCCGGAACGGCATATCTCGCTGTTTGTCCCAGAACGAGGCACATACCCAAAAGGGCTCCCACCAGAATGTTTTTAGATCTTTCGGAGAATGGTCCGCCTCGCTGCGCCCTCCGCCCCAAAGCGGATCCATCGCACGACTGATTCCCTCGCTCTGAGGGACTGGCGTGGGCTCGACACCTTGGAAGCTAAATATAGGTGATGTATGCAGTGGTCGCTTGGCCAAACACACTAGATCAAGCCCGAATCCTTGATCTAGCATACGTAGAGTCGTTAGCCGTAAAAGTTGCTTTTGGACTCGAAAGTATCCAGTTCCAGGGGTAATCACGATAGTTGAGGCGCCAGTTAGAGATAGCGAACGGTCAATATAATGCGCTTCCGTAGGATTTAGGGCCAAATTCAAAGCCTCAAGCAGGGGCCCATCATGAGCGAACGAGATTGTCCCAACCAAACGGACGTCTCCGCCTGCCTCTGTGTTGCGGTGATAGTGATGTGTGAGGAGGATATCTCGTTGAAAAGTCCAGAACGCTTCCTTCAAGTTGAGAAGTACTTCAGTCCAGTTTGAGACCACCTCCAGGTCGACGACGACCTTGAAAAAGTCCTTATACCAGGCTCCATCATCGGTTTTTCGCAAAGGGCCGGCAGCGTACTCAAGGTCTGGTTCGTCATAAAACACGCGCGAGATTAGGACCACGGTGATAACGTGGTTCGTTTGGTGTTTCTCCCAGCGTTTGATCAGTTCCGGGAAGAAAGAATGTACGATTTTTTCGGTAAACCGTTCGCCGTCGTCCGCAAACTCCCATAGTTCTTTGCAAACCTAGCGCAAATTGAAGTAGATTCCAGGACTATCGAAGAAACTGGATTTACCTGAACAAATATTGTAGTCTTCGCTGATAAAGACCTAAATATCGTCTTGGTTGTTGCGTCAACAATGCCTGAAGACGCCTGAAGATAGGGTGAGCAGGGGTAAAAGCAGGTGGGCGTGAGAAAGACTCACTTGTTTACCTTTAACAAATATGCTTCGAATGGAAGCAGAAATGCAGCCTATAAAATTCACTTTTTGCCCAACATACACGCAGGTGTCTCTGAGGCTGTTTGAGAGTCTCCACATGTCGCATCGTCCCAAGTATTGGTCCCGAAACTCGATCTCTATATAATCAACCGCTACAGCCTTCCTATCAACCTAACTCCAGTAAGCCGCTGCTGCAAACAAAACAGACCTCCGAACATACCTTGGTCAACAAGATCTCTGAATGATTTCTGAAACCGAACGAGGTTGCAATGGGACGCGCGACCGTAATCTATAGACATATTTAGTCATAAATCGGATATTTTACGAGGATCGACATGCTTGATTCAACGCGGGCCTTGTCACATCATCCGGTGGGACAATAAACAAGACGCCTTCTCGCTCTTGGTGTTTGCCACTCGAAACTCGGATTACGTCGCCGACACAAAGGCCAGGCCAACTCTCGCGGTTGAGATTAATATCAGGTATATTGACGCGCGAGCCAGCAACGAGAGGATCGGCGGCCCATAGAGTTATCCATTTGGTTTGTCCAAAATTCAACTGGGGGGCATGTGGTATCATGGAACTGATTGTGCTAGAACGTTTCCGTCCGTGGGTTTGGTGAGTAGAGGGAGATGGCGAAGAGTTCATGATCGATAACCCAGAGGTGAGATCTCAAAATCTTCATTGGTAGTAACAAAGATTTCAATGAAAAGCTGACGTATATGAAACAGAGGCGTTAGGTATCGCGATATGCTTACATTGTAAGCACATAGGTCTCCACCGCCGAAGTTCTGCCAGACTAGTCCAGTGATTTCGGGCTTCTATATACGATAACAAAGATGTCAGTGGATATTCGAGCCAAGCAATGTGCTAGATATGGTTAAGAATGAAGAGACACCACTCGGGCCCGAAAGTTCAGTTTGTTTGTCGATGTGATGTCCAACTGGCGCTGATGTCACGAAAACCCATTTAAGCTGAAAGATGAACCTAACACTAGCCACGAGATTGCTCTTCCACAATGTCTGACCCTACGAGCAGCCCTAAAGCTGAAAAGACTGCTGACTCTGACCGTATTGCGGAAGCTGCGTTGAGAAGATTGGGCCAGCAACCCGCCGAACTCGACGATGAGGAACTTCGGTTTGAGCGAGAGCGGCCCATCAGGCAGAAGTTTCGTCGATTAGCCGACCCAGGAATCATCCGTGACAACAACGAGGCGACTACCAAGAAGGTCAGTCTACCAGAGCACACTGAGCAGCACACTCTGACCGTAGCTTGTATTCCAGGCCTTTGAGGTACCTAGTTTCCTGTGATATCATTAAAAGCTGACCATTTGAGACCTTATGATTTTGCCAGATATTACTGAAAATATCCCAGAACCTACTCTCAGATCCGGAGAACCCTAAGTTCAGGGAGTTCAAGTCCACCAACGCAGTAAGTGGCTAAACAGGGGATACCGTTCCAACTAATCACTCCTATGATGATGAAGACCATCCAACGGGCACTGTTAGACCCCAAGGGTGCTATTGAGTATGCTATTGAAGTGAGTCTGAATTCAAAGAAATCTGCACCCGCACTAAGCGTCGCCAGATGGGGTTCCGGGCTACTGTCCAAGACTTTCAGCCTAAATACGTCTGGCACTCCAGTCCACAAAACCTGGTAGCCCTCCGAGTAGGATCAGAGATTATCAAGGAGCATGTCGAGCTTGCGACCGCCAAGGAAGAAAAGTCGCATAAAAGCCGACAAACTGTTGCCCAGGAGAAGGCCGCTGCTGTTCAAAACGTAAGTACGAATTGAACTCTGATTTTCGACGATATCAAGACGTTAGATGTTACTACAGGCACTATTGGCATTTGAGGATGATCGAAAAGCTCGCAGGTTATTGGACGCACGCATGAAGCATCAGGGGTCTGCCCCCTCATCGCCAATGAGGCATGCCCCGGTGGCATCTATCCCTCAGTCACCCACGTTCAAAACCCAAGGCTCAGGCGAGGTGCTTGGTGGACCTTCCCCTCGCCGTGGGTTTACGAGTGAGGGTGATGACACTGTGGTGTCCGAGGAAAAGCCCGTCGTGGACGATTGAACTTGAGTTGAAATAGCGCCGGACCATTAGCTTTGTACAAACACCTTCTCACACCGCACTGCTGCTACTCTGATACTGAATATAGAAAACGTTGGTTTTATTCAAGAAACGGTGGTACACTCTATTGATCTATTGCAAGTAAATAGCAAGAAAACATTTGCGCGAACTATAAACAGCGAATATACTTTAAAACCCGAAGGGAAATAAACAAGAAATATTACACGCATAAATCATTTCGAAAAGTTGAACTTGCTCATATCCAGCTTGGACACAGCCCTTCGCGGAGCACGAGGCGGCGTACGTGAGCCCTCCGACTCAGCCCTGTCTTCCTCTGGCGTATGGAAAAGCGATTTGGCACGCTCAAACGATGCGCTCTTTTGACGCACCAACGTTTTTGGGGCACCGAGCGTATTAGCGCGTGCGGGCGCTGCGCGCTCAAACATCTGCGTGCGCGCCTCGAGCATTGAACGTGCGCGACCCAAGTCCGTACCCTGAGGAAGTGCCGGGGGTGGCGGCGGAGGCGGAAGCGATCCCGTCGGAGGTGGGCGCGCCATAATCGTGCCAGAGCGCTGTCGTCGCAACGGGGCCACGACCGGTTTGGGCGCGAGCTCGGGCTTGGGTGCGCCATGCAGGACTGGTGTCACCGTGACATGGGGACTCTGTGGCGTGGGTGTGGGTGCGGGGAGGCCATCTGAGAAGACCTCTGTTTGGAGCTCGGCGTGCGACTTGCGGGTCCGTTCGGGAGTAACATCGGCGACCACCTCGGCGACAAGTTGCGCATGTGTCTTACGCCATGCTTCGACACCTGGAGATTAATTAGAAGTCAGTGACCGTAGTCAACGACAACATAATGAACTCACAAAGCTTGGCGTGCGTCTTTCTAGGTCGTGCCGCAGCTTTTGTCACTTCTTTATCTATTATTGATTGGTTCCGACAAGCCAATAAGACAACCGTACGTATTCACTAATCTATCAAGACATACCAAGCTCCGAATGTACTACTGCTTGAGCGGCCATGACAGCCGTGTTTGACTGTTTAACTTTGCTATCTTTCGTTACGTCCGCGGCTTTCCAGGCGGCAGTTGGGTAGATGTCTAAGTTGAATGGATACACAGGCGCATAGAGCTCCACGTTAGGGTACGTCCGGGCGAGGCGTACCTCAACACCCCCCAAAACAGGCATCTGGGGCTCAGCCACGCTCGGATTGGGGGTAGCGAGATTCTGAGCCTTCGCCGTAGGATGCGCAGGAAGGGGCTTCCGTGCCTGGAGCGTCTTGACATTAGAAGGTGCGGGGGCAAGTGCCTTGGTGGTGGGGTAAATGCGCTCCAAGTTGTACGGATAGACAGCAGGGAAGAGATCGAGAGCCGGGTACTGCGGTGAGAGACGCACGCAGATGCCAGGTAGAACATGAGCAATTGCCTCGACAGGTTTAGTCACCGGCGCTGCCATCGTCTTCTTTTCCGTTTGCGCGCGGACGGTAGGATAAATGCTCTCCAGGTTGTGCGGGTACACTGCTGGGTAGAGGTCGATGAACGGATAGCCTCTCGACATCTTGACATGCTGAACGAGTGCAGACCGAGTCGCCGGTACAGGAATGGGTGCAGAGGGGGCAGAACGAATAGGCACCGGTACATAGCGAGGGGCGGTAGGCGCAGGCGCAGAAACAGCAGTCTTGGAACGTGCAACGGCCGGGTAGATTGCCACCAAGTTGTGAGGGTATACGGCGGGGTAAAGATCAAATACCGGGTACACCACAGTCCTAGTCTTCACGTTGACGCGGGTGATAGCCTTCACCGCAGCAGCCGAATGCGTCGCCAGCGACCTACCCGACTGCTCCAACTTGACCGGCTTGCCTTCACCCTTAGTAGCAACGGACTTCGTGGTGCGCGTTGGACCCTCTGCAACCGAAGGATAGATGTTCTCCAAACTTGCGGGATACCCGAGCGTCCGTACAGCAGGGTACAACATCCCCAAATTATGCGGGTACCGATCTATTAACCCATATCTAATTAGACAATTAACTCGCGTGCAGCATTAGAAGACTACTTACGAGGATACGCGCTTGACAACGCCGGCTTCTTCTGGCTTGGCACTGGCACTGCAAAAAAAAAAGGGGGGAAAGGCGGTCCGCGGAGAATGTATAATTTTTTGGGGGAAGAAAGAAGGGAGGAATGTGAGATAAATTTAGTCACGCGTACAAGTGCTTGGCACTAGGCCCAGTGGAAGAGAACTAACATAGCTCAAACTCAATATCGTCGTACACGATTGACGGACGACGTTCGGATTGTTGAAGCCGGGGAGGGATGGCCGCCACCTTTGCTTCGCGAGAGGACCCATGCACACTTTCTTCACGTAGGCTTTCACTGCGCACGCTTTCACTACGTATGCTCCCCCTGGAAACACCATCCTTCCTCACACTCATACTATCCATACGCGGCACAGGCGGAACCGGTGGTAGCGCCCTCGACCATGCCCTGGATCGACCATGCACATCCGCCGGGTTGACCGCAACGACAGACGGGTCGCTCACATTGGGTACGAGTACGCTCAAACCACGTTTCCGAGCCCCGAGGCGAGTGATCGGGCTAGAGATGGAAGGAGAGTCGGCTTGGCTGTGTACAGAAGCAGAGACGGAGCTGGCGCGACTTGGGAAGGAGTATACGGGACTGGCAATGGACTCGACGGGACTGGGGATGACATCGGC
>JANWGL010006562.1:0-13780 GCA_025200755.1 Ceratobasidium sp. C01 | reverse complement strand
TTCATTGCCCCTCAGTTGACCACTTCAGCTGAGCGGGTACGTTTCTCTTTCCCTTCTGTATCATGTATCTATCTCACATTTGTCTAGACGCGCCATACGCGCTTTGTTTAGGTAGATACATTTATACATCGGTTGACCACTTCAGCTGAGCGGACGCGCCATACGCGCTTTGTTTAGATCGCTTCATTCTGAGCTCTCTACAATCTGAGCTCAAGCCATCCCCAATCCACCCCCAATCCATTCCAATCCTCGCCAGTCCACGACTATCCCGGAGGGATGTCTCTCCACTCTGTCTCCAAGGCCGAGGCGACCTTCTACTACAGCGGCATTTCTCCAACGCCGCCTAAGTTGGTTTACCGCACGGGTGGCGTTGCTCGGCCCTTCGTTATGCCCAAGGGCCCCGAGGCGTACCGGCTGCTCAAGGAGGCGCGTGGCGTCTACGGTCACGAGCTGAACCTCGTCTGGGGCACGGTTGGGCCCAAGATCTGCGACCTACTCGATGCTCTGCAGCTGGCCTGGACCACTGTCGACGGCGTCCGCTTCCTTGCCGATGCTGCCAACGAGGACGAGGGCAAGCGGACGGTTGGCCCGGTCGTCATCTGGATCGGCGTCCGGCCCGGCTCGCTCGAGGGAGAAGCGGCCTTTAACGCGGCCAACGACATCCTCAGCATCCTCAAGGAGTTCAACATCGACGACGTCGAGGTCGAATTCCGCGAGTCTCTCTACCACCGCTCGGTCGGCCCCGCGCTCCTCAAGTCGGTCTCGAACCTGCACAACACCGTCGACGTTCGTGGGCCCCTAACCACTGCCCTTGGGCTGTCCATCTCGGCCGTGGACCGGCCCAACGAGCAAGGTACCATAGCAGTCTTCTTCGCCGAGGGCGGTGATAGCACCAAGACGCTCGCCCTCTCCTGCCACCACGTCGTCCTGGGGGTCGATGCCACGCATAACGACAACTACACCTTCACGGGGACCGGCACCCCGCGCAAGTACGTCCAGCTGCTTGGAACGCCCACCTTTGACGCCCTGCTTGAGTCCATCCGTCTTCGCATCGGCCGCCATGTGATCATGGTCGACATCCATGAGGGCGAGGTCAAGCGGCTTGAGAGGCGGCTCGAGGGCGACAACGAGGACGACGTTGCCGAGGCAAAGAAGGAGCTGAAGAAGGCCCAGGTCCAGTTGGAGGATGCCAATGAGGCCATGGTGGACCTTGAGAGGTTTTACACTACCGTTATAACTGACTGGGCTAACCCCAACCAGCGCGTCATTGGCCACATCCGCCGCTCCCCACCACTCCTCTTCGGCGTCCAACCCGGTGGCTTCACGCAGGATTGGGCTGCCATCGAGCTCGACGGGCCCAAGTTCCGTGAATTCAAGGGCAATTTTATTGACCTCGGTGCGTCTTTTGTCTATCTTTCTTCTTCTTTCCATCGTCATCTTATTTACACAAACACATCTCAGGTACGGACATGGACTGGCATATCTTCACACTAAAGATGTACCCCCGCGACGACGGCCGCCCCTCGTTCAAGTACCCCTATGACCGACTCCTCCCGCTCCGCGATATGATCTCAGAAGAACTTATGCGCGCACCCGACATGCTCGACAACGCCAACGAACCCTGTCTACTCGTGATCAAGAGCGGCAGCGCAACTGGCGTCACCATCGGCCGCGCCACCGGTATCGAGTCTTTTGTCCGCGACGAAGAGACGGGCCAGCGCTCGACCCAATGGGCCGTCTACAACTACGACAGCAAGAGCGGTGCCTTCTCCGCCAAGGGCGATTCGGGCTCCATGGTCGCCGACGGGCTCGGCCGCATGGGCGGCATGCTCAACGGCGGCGCTGGCAAGACCGAGTCATCTGACATCACTTATTTCACGCCCATGTGCAAGCTCTGGCCTTGGGTCAAGGCCGAGTTCCCGGACGCCCACCTCTACCCCGAGACCATTGCCTAGGCACGCCCCTCGAATCGATCGTCGTTACCTGTAATTATTACCTTCTATGCGGACCAGTTTATTCAAATTTGCCCTCTGTTTTCCTAGCTAAAGCGTGCTCCTGATGCGTGACGCCTCCAATTGTAGAATACTTATTCCTTTCGAATTACGATCCACTACCGAATGCGGTAAACAGTAACTCGTATGTATTAATACATAGTAGATGGACGTACCTTTTGCGTATCGATTCGATTTCAACCTCTCCGCTTGATATAAGTCGGGAGAGACGACCTGCCTCTTCCAAGAGAAACAATAAACTTGGCACAAGAGAGGTCATAAAACTCCCATTCGGATGAACAAGCGCGAAGCGAAGAGAGCATAGAGCATCATAACAAGCGCTAAAAGAGAGGAGAAGAGAATCATTTCATGCTGGTCTGGCGGGTTGAGAGCAGCGGTTGAGGCAGCTTAAGAGCGTACTATGCATCTTCTCTATGATCTTCTCTTTGCTTTACGAGTTTGGAAAAACGATTGACTAGATTTTCATGATTCTAGTTGTCGATCCTTCTGGCTTCGGCGACGTAGAATCGGTGCGCCACCAATCCTCGTCCTTACGGTCCTTGAGCGGGCGAACCAAAATGCGAATCAATAGATTAGATTTTGCCTGTACGCGGGTTACTGTACTCACACGCGGAACGGGGTGTATGCGCGTTCGATTCTTTGTGAGTCGTCTAGACTGATGAGGCGCATGCACGGGTGTTTGTTCACGGACCCCGAATCTCTGGAGCCTCTCTCCCCAGAAGAGCTCGGCTCAAAGCCCGGATCGTCGTGCTTGATGCCGCCCATCACCTTTCACCTAGCGGTAAACCCATGTTCTGGCGTGTTCAACGGCCACAAATGATCAAACTGAGTGTCGGAGCGACAAATGTTCGGCTACCGTACTAGCTAGGGTGAAAAGAACCTAGAATTTAATTCATGTTAGTCGACCAGAGGAGCAGTTGAGTTAGGAGCTTTCCCCCTAAGTGGTTTTGGATGATAAATCGGGCGGGTGGTGGCGCTGCGCTCCGTGTTACTTTAGACTGCCCAGCCTGTCGTCCTGCAAGCACAAATTATACAAGCGGCCAAGTATGCATGGGATTAGTCGCGCTCAGCCCATGATGTAATTATTGTTTATTGTGACAAAACTCTGTGTCTTGGACCTTTAGACGCGAGCGACTTATCAGCGCGCTGTCAGCAAGGATAAGCCGGGTTGGCCTCGTGACTCTTGTTAATTTATAACTCTTCAGAGCGCTCTCCCACCACACTCCTACCTCCACCTCCCCTACACGAGTAAAAAATGACACACTGGTTCTGGGCATACTATACTCCCTCCGAAAAACTCGTCGAGGTGTTCAAGGAGTCAGGCGGCGTGTTGACTGGCTCAGCTTTCACGAACTCGGGAGAAGCAATGATCCAGGCCCAGAAATCCATCTTCTACCATCTTATGCCAGGCCGCGTGCGTGTCATTGTGAGCGCTGTAGATAAGGTCGTCGGGATTACCTTCATCATTGGTCCGGACGACGTCGAGCTCGAGAGCATGGATAGGGGCTTCCTCAGCAGATGCTGGGACGTATTCCAACGGGTACCAGAGCGCTGTATGTACACGGACGACCCGGAACGGTTTAGGTTCGAGCGAGACGGCAAAGAACACGAACTAGGGTGGATAGGCGAGTTAGAGTAAGTCGCGCCCCCTTTCCTTTTTAATATCATACGTTAAATATTGTATACGTTTTTAGGTCGGACAAGAATGCAAGATGGTACTGGGAAGCGAAGCACCGCGAAGCAGTCAGGGCTCGGAGAGCTAAGGCTGCCAAAACTAAGACTGGACCCGACGTTCAGGCCGATGCTGGAGCTAAAACCGAATCGGAGGCTTCTCGTATTGCTCGAGCCTTTATATCGCAATTTTAAGGGTTTTCGCTTCATTTTTATACGATTTACTTATTTGTTGCCATTGTACGAAAATCTTCATCGAGAGCGTTGAATTGTGTCCGGGACTGTCGCCAGACTCGAGTGTCAGTACCCAAAACGAGCCGGTCAGGTCCCAGCTCGATTGAAGTGATCTGCGACGAAGTTAACCTCATGGTATTCTTCCCCATGGGTTCCCTGCCCCGCAAACTAACTACCCGTTTCAGACTGTTCTCCTCTCAACGGCCGAGGGCACACACGATCCGTAACTTAGATGGCTCGCTGAGTCCATGCGAGCTGTGGCTCGAGAGTTCCCAGAATGGCGTCACACGTCCTGCATTATTCTACACGCTCGGCCTAACTCTACTAGCAACTTGCGTGATCCTCACGCACTACAAGCACATCGCCACGTTGTTGGATTACGATCGCAGGCTTGTACAACTATCATTTTGTCAAGAATAGACACACAATAAAGTACACCCCGGAGAACATTATTAGAGAATATATATTTAGGATGCCGGAGACAAAGAACGGACGAGGGGGTGAACGACGGGAGTCATGAGGCATATTGGATGCACGACAAGTCTAGAGATACAACTATTTGCCAGGAGAGACGGTTCCGTTTCCGTTGTTTGTAAGTACCTTAGTAGCCCGGAGCTTCGCGTCTGTTTCTCCCATTGACCATTATATACGATCATCCGTCCTACACTATTTGGGGTAGACGGGATGATTACTATAAGTCTAGATAATCATATTCTCTCAAAATTGGGGCTACGCAATGCCAGTACTCCATATCGCCCGACATGTGCTTCGGGTATATGCGTGCTCAATCTTCATCACTAGACAACGCACTTATTTCAAGCAAACACAACAAGCTGAAACTAAAAAATACTATAACGTTTCGCACGTTGCTGGCCAAACTATCAAGTAAACTCGAAAATCCATACAGCCCGATCGGCTTGAGCCAACCCCGGACGCGATGCAACATAAACCAACATAAACAATAAGCAACTGTGCCGCCCCACTGCATGACGGTTCACGTACCAACGGCGGAAATGAGGGGCACTTCCATGAAATATAAACGAGCAGTGCATTTGTCTTAGGTTGGACGACAATCCCAGGCGGGTTCGATTTAGAGATGCTAGTAAGAAGGTTTCGTGAGAGATCTTACCTGCAACTATCACCAGCTGAAATCCACAAAATCTCCAGCTGTTCAATTCAGGGGAGGTGGCCCACTTCCCCGGGTAGTACAGTATCAAGTTCCAAAGGTGGCCGCAAAATGAAATGCGGACCTTAGGATTTTGGACGTACATACCCAACGCGCTACGTGAGGGCAGAACCGAATCGTATGAGAGAGACACAAAGTCTAATGTTGACAAGAAAGCAGGGGAGAAGTTAGGCGGGGCTTGGTATCTATTTCGGGTATATGCACGCTCAATTTTCGTCCCACTCTGAATTACCCGCTTATAATAATTACAATAAGTTAGTGTTACACAATGCTACATTATTTTACATATTGTTGGGCGGCTACTCGATGGGTTCAAAACTCCAGACAGCTAGATCAAGTTGAGCCGACCCCGGACGCAACGCGATCTAAACCGACACGAACAATAAGCATCTACGCCATTCCACCTGCTTGACAATTAACGTACCAATGGTGGAAACGAGCGCTGCGATTGCACAATATCCACAAGCAACGGATTCGGCTCAGATCGAGCGACAACCCTAGGTGAGTCCGAGTTCAATTCAGATACGCGGGCGGACATTTCAGTAATAGGTTCTCACCTGTAGTTGTCCCCCTGTACAAAAGCGAGCTGATACTCTGTAGGTGTGCTCAGCCCAAGGAGGTACTCCTTTCCCTCTATTTTTCGAACCGAGGCATACTCCCTAGTCGCAACGTTTTGAATCGTAGAATAACCATCTTCGTTCGTTTTCACAATCCACTATGGATATACTCAGCGCTAGGGCCAACATACAGAGCACGAGAACATACCCTTTGCGTATCGCCCTTGACCTCGTCGTTCGGCATAAGCCTACAAAAACGATCCGTCTCCTCCAGGGTAAGTGATAAACCCGGTAGGAGGGAAATTGTATAAGTTCCGTTTGGGAGAGCAAGCACGCAGAGAGCAAAGGCCAGTGTAATAAGTGATGAAAGAGCGGTGAAGCGAACCATCGTGTATCGGACCAGTAGTAGTGGGGGTATTGGTTCAAGAGACTCAAGAGCGTCGGTTGCGGTTGACCAAGAGTGTGTTATGTATCCGCTCTATGTTCTTCTATTCGGTTTGCAAGCTTGGGAGAAACGGTTGATTAGGCTCTCGTGATTCTGGCTGTCGATCCTTTTGGCTTCGGTGACGTGAAATGCCAAAGAACCCGCGCGCCACTGATTCTTGCTCTTGTGGCGCACGAGGTAAGCGAGCGAAACGCAAATCAATAAATTAGAATTTGTCTATACACAGTTTACTCGCATACGGAATGGGATGTATGAGCAGCCCACCTTCCAATCTCGGTTAGATTTATAGTACCAATTGTATAACCAGCGATAAATAACCTCATACTCCAAGTTCAGTTGCTTGCCGAGCTTAAACTGCGAGTCATCCGGGGAAGCGGGCCATAAGCATATTCCTCTCCGGCGTCACGGCTCTTAGCAATGAAGGGGATTACAGTGTATCGGACTGAGGCGAACGAGGAGGTGCCATAGCTGAAACCAGCCGACAAACCCCCATGTTATAATCTACCGATCGCCTTGCGTGTTGGGGACGGGGGAGGATTAGGTGCGGTAGTTTCACCATTTAAGTCATTGATTTCTTAGGCTTCTAAGCGGTACATTGCTTAGGGCGCGGTATGCTACTGATTCCTGTGGCCCTAAAGCAAGCAAGCCGAAATTGAAGCAACACGCTCAACAATATGCCCACGTATCGCAAGCTCGACACCATATGTGTCATATTCAAACGCAGCGACAAAAACAAAGGCCGCACACGTATTTGGATTTGTATCGATTGGCATGTGGTTGTCCACCTGGCTTTCCTTTGAAGGGACAAGCCCCGATCGATTCTTCGGGGACAGGCGTGAACTGTCACGTATTAACCAGCCCCATATTAGTGGTGCGTACCATAGCCTAGAATAAACACGTCACTCAGTATTCGCACTAGTACACGGAGCATTTGAGCAAGGTACGTACTCGAAGTGGTAATTTACTACTGGGGAACTCGTAGGATGTCAGTTCGCCAGCACCCTGAGTAAGCAAATTGGAGGGATGTATCGGATAGAATCTTACCTAAAAGTCGAAGGCAAAGGCTGCTGTGGAAATCAAGCTGAATGACCTATTTGTTCTAGACCGTCCGCCGGAACGAGGGGCAAGTTACCTTCTTCGTTCAGGGTTTGCATGGTGAGAGAAGAGATAGATGGGGCTTGATGTTTGTTTCAGGTATATGCGCGCTCAATTTTCGTCCCCCTTAGATAACCCACTTGATTGCTATAATGTACACGATAGGGGATTTAAGGCAATCGAGACTAATACAAATATGACGGGATCTGGAGCATTCAGATGTAGGCTAGGCGAACACCGCCAGTGGCGCCAACAGTCGGAGCGAGAGGAGGGTCGTGGAGGCGCTCGAAGAACCATGCATATTCGAGGATCGACTGGACAGGCTTGTATGTCGGCCATTGGTAACGGGCAATTTATATCTCACCTGTAATTGACCCCTTCTGCAAAAACGGGCGTATACTTAGTGGCCGGGCTCAGCCCGAGGAGATACTCTTTCCCTTCTATTTTTCTAATCGAGGCACATTCCTTAGTAATAACGTTCTGAATCGTAGAAGATCCATCTTCGGTCGTTTCGATAATTAGCGCTCAATGTATTCCGCAACAGAGCCGTTCATCTCGACCTAGGAGTGGCATAACCGCTCAACACGCTATAGGTTTACTCATGTAGAAAGCTCTAATCAAGATGGTTGACTAAACCCGCCTCGCATTCGAACATTTTATCTACTCCCAGCCTAGGTCATAAAACAACCGAGTAGAGCAAATGCATTTGTGAAATAGTATATACAATTGGTTCGGGTGATTCAAACAGTCTCATCGTAGATACTAAAGCTATCCCCGACTTTGAATTTTTCGAGGAGCTTGAGAAGCCTTGGTACCCCGCCCGGATGATCTGGGGCGTTTTGACAAACGTCGCAGATTGTGTCCAGGACAAAATTATGAGTAGCAGAGGTACTATTACAAGCAATAGCTTTACTCCAAGTTACCTTAGCCTTAGAATCTTTGTAACAAATTCCGAAGGACCACCAGGCGCCGGCAGATGCAATCCCAACGAAGGAACGGCCGGTGGAAGAGGCAAACACGAACGGCATTTTGGTAATGATGTCCGTCTGTCCTTCTGAAATCAACCGCCCCAGCTTAGTGCTGAGAATTTCTCTAGATGAGCGACTTGGAGGCCGTTTCCCCTCCACGACCACAGGAATCCACATAGCCTCAATAGTAGGGAGGCTTAGGCCCAAGATCATTTCAGACTTGAGTCCAGGCTTGAGATAGAGGACAACGAAATCCGGAATCCGTGAGCTATGGGTCTTGTAGTCGATCGGGATGGATTTAACGCTGGACGGTTCCTCTGGAGGATGAGTGTTTGTCGGAGTGTGTGGGGGCGAGGGCGGAGGCGGAGGCGAGTGTGAGGGTGGGGAAAGTGGAGGTGATGCGTCTGAATACGAGAAGAGCGGGTCACGAGAGGCAACCGAGCGAAGTGCATACATGGAGGTGATGTCTTCCGAGGGATCAGAAATGCAGATTACTTCAGTGTTGGTGTGATGCTTGCTGTTCTCTTTCGAGGGGCTTGGGGTGTACGGGCGGTCATTCCATCTGATATCTCCTGTTGCCTCCCTGCTAGCGATAACGACGTATTCCCCTGTTGTATAGAGATTCGACTGGGGATTATAGTTTGTTTTCGATGTGAGGATATGTGTATAAAGTGGGTTGGACAATTTCTCGACTCTGGATATGTTGTTCGGTGGGTTCATTGCGAGCGTGATGAGAATATCTTGGTCTTTGTTTTCCACTAAGACAAAATTAGTGATAAATTAAACCCCTGATGACTACACCACTATACTCACTGATACCAAGTGAATAGAGAGCACTAGTATAGGCGAACCCGTAAATGGTTGGGGGAGGAGCTGGATTCGGGCTGATTTTAAGTCAGGAGCGACCGGGTGGCAATGTTAGGCTTGCGTCGTGCAATTACGGCTCGTCCATTGTCTTCGGACGACACGATGCAAGTGTTGGACCAGCGGTTCAAACTCCGTTAGACTTATTGTCGTTCGGTTCGTCGCCTCTATGAGCAGTGTTTCCTTGGGCCATCGGTGGCAAGAGGCTTGTCAATAATCGTACATAGAAGCAAACATGTTGGGCGTGTAATGGCCATCACCACCACCGCCTATTAGAACCCACCCTTCTAGAGCACTACTTTCAACGTTCCCCCTCTTACACACGAAAAAATGTCTCACTGGTTTTGGGGTTACTTTATTTCTCACGAAGAACTCGTCAAGACCTTCCTAGCCGGAGGTGGAAAACTTAATGCCGCAGCCGAACTCCAAAAGATACACGCGGAACGACAAGCTCGACGAGCTATCTTTTACTACCTGATGCCAGGCCGCCTACGAACGACTCTCAACATGGTAGGCGACGTCGATGGTATCACGTTTATCATTGGTCCGGACGATGTCGAACTCGAGAGCATGGATAGACGCTTTCTCAGCCGGTGCTGGGACATGTTCCAGCGGAGACCAGACCGCTGCAGGTACACGGACAACCCAGATCAATTTACCTTCGAACGGGATGGAAAAACACACGTGCTAGACTACCTCGACTATGTGGAGTACGTCTCATACCTTTTTATCTTATCCTATGTGTCACATACTAAACACATGCCTTTTATAGATCAGACAAAACCGCAACGTGGTATTGGGAAGAAAAGCATCGTCAGGAAGTAAGAGCCCAACAAGCCAAAGCTGCCAAGACTCCCAAACCTAAGGCTGAGGCTGAGACCGGAACCAAACCCGAGACAGAAGCCGTCAGCGCTGCCCGTGCCTTTTTATCACAATTTTAATATTCATACGCATCAGTCGCCGTACCTTGTAATCCCATGTTACCGATTAGAACAGAAACAATTGCTCCTTTTGCTGTACGTGTGGGCGAGAGATCTCACCCGAACCCCGCTTTGTATCAACACACTCTAACACGAAGATTCCGTCTAAACAGCCCCGCGGTAAAACCATACATCTCGCCCAAGAGATCTTAGTCCCACTGGGGGTAGTTGTTGAATTGGCCCGTCGGGCTCAACGCTTGAACCTTTAGTGGCAAGAGCCTCGTTGATAATTGCGCATAAGTAATGGTACACTAGCCGCGGGCAACGGCTGTTCGTGACTACGATATCCAGAGCCCACTCTTGCAGCACCTATGCATCGATGGGCGTAAACTGTCATGCACTAACCAATTCTCTATTGGTGATGTGCATCGCAGCCTAGAACAAATATGTCGATCAGTACTCGCATTAGTTTCCAGAGCTGTTGAACAAGATACGTGCCCGGAGCGGTGTCTTCTGGGTTGCAAGCTCGTAGGATGCCAATTCGCATATACCCACTTCCTTAAGGACCCTATTCGCTCTTCAAGTTACCAATTTGGGAAGGAAAGTTTTACCTAAAGGCTCAGGACGAAGCGCCTATTAGTAGCCTCAACTAAAAAAACTTCTTCGAAATTAACCACCGAAGAGAGGCGCGAATTACACTTGTTGTTCAAAGCTTCCATATATTTCCTATTCTTCACGCTCTGAAACGTATTCGTTGCTCTACTGCGATGGTCTGTTAGTTGATGTCGTTCGGACGTGTCCGGAAGACGATTGCGCTTGTTCTTCGCCTGGCAGCACGTTGAAAACCGACACTAGATGTTGACAGCTTGTTTCAGTGAGTGACGCCCCTTCTTTGGTCAATAGATGTAGTATACCTCATACTTCAGTGCTAGAGCAGCAACCACATGACAGAGTAACAAGTGCAGAAACTACAAAGAAACTAACTATCGCGTAAACATGAGGACGAAGAATGACAAACCCTTTGCTAGAGGGAGGACCGTATATAGAGTTTATTTTCTAGGTTTCGGTTTAGCTTGTTTTAGGGAATATATAGCGCTGGAACTGGACGGCGGTCCCGTATCTGTCAACGAAATTCAGCTGAAGATTTTGAATCTGATGCGGAGGGTACTAGACCAAGTGCACACAGGGTGATATCAGGTATTGTTCGCAAGGCTTCAGAAGCGAGCCTCATCCGCGCGCATACATGCAGCTCGTTAGGTTACTAGAGTGGATGCAGAACTAGAACGTGATTTGGAAAGCCCAAGCTGCCTATCTGGCTCAAAACCACGTAATGCCAAACGTGTTAGCTAACCTAACTCCACTTTAGGCGCTTAAAAACTATTTCGGCGGCCTCGAATTCGTCATTTCTCGCATGCAGTAATATTTGACCAGTTCTAGGTATTTTGTCTCATACTAGGAGCTAGTTGAAACATCCCTTGACGGATGCGACGCACTCAGCCTTACGGCGGAGGCCTAAGTAGCGCACGCGAGATACCAAGCCCGATGTTTGATTCGTTGATACTTGCTAGACACATGCAAAGCCTGATGACCAAACTCGTTGTGGCCTCTTCGGCCTTTGAGATAGGGGGCTCGTCACCAGCAGCAAAAATAAACAGAGGCAAATAAATTGGGTCTGCAGTGACCCCTAGTCCTCCCTTCCACAAAGCATTTATCTCCACCTCCATTATACAAGCAAAAATGTCTCACTAGTGCTAGGCTTATTTCGTTTCTTCCAAATAAGTTATTGAAGTCTTCAACTATGCAGGTGACGAACTTGTTAGCTCATCGTTACAGTCCACCAGACGTGCGAAGCTCTAGGCTCAGGAAAGTGTCTTCAGTGCTGCGTGCGTGTTATATATAGACAATCCATCTCGCCTTACGTTCGAGCGAGATGGAAGCACATACGCGCTGGTCTACCCGACCTCTGTGAAGTATATCTTAGACCTCTGTATTATAACATTGTGCTACACATCGAATGGTTTCTATTTTATAGGTCAAACAAAGTCACGACATGGTAATGGAAGGAAAAGCCCGTACAGGAAACGATAGACCAGCAAGTAACAGATATGAAGTCGCCCGAGACGGAGGCCGTCCACGCTACGCATGCGGCTTCAATACTTGTATGCCTTTTGTTGTACCTTGTGTATCATCGTCGTTGATCAGGGTGGATTTTTGTGCTCGGACGCAGATAGAGATGGTCTCAGAACTTTCGATCGAGGTTGGGTAGTCTACGCAAGAAGTTATGCTTCTCGAGATCTATATAGATTACTTGTAGTTTCTTCTAATAGCGCATTCTAGTATAGAATAAGCCTTCGCTCCTGGGACATATCTTAGCAGACGAAAGACGATCAGCGATTGGACCTTTCAGCCCGCCGCCGACAAACACATAAGCACAAATACACCGACCCTTTTGTGGTCCAACCACGACAACCGTAAAGCTCCTATCTCTAGCGCACCAATCTCTAACGCCCCCCTCCACAAGCGAAAATGAAACACTGGTACTGGGCTTACTTTACTCCCTCCAAGGAACTCGTTGAGATCTACAAGGAGGCTGGCGGCAAATTGTTTGGCTCAGCCCTGAGAGACGCCGGACAAGCGGTGATGCAGGCTCGGAAGGGCATCTTCGCCCATATCATGCCAGGCCGCGTGCGCGTTACTATGAACTCCGTAGTAGATGGCGACGTCGGGTTCGCTTTCATCATTGGCCCAGACGACGTCGAGCTCGAGAGCATGGATGGGCGCTTCCTCAGCCGATGCTGGGACATATTCCAACGAGAACCAGACCGCGTCATGTACACGGACGAGCCAGATCTGTTTAGGTTCGAGCGAGACGGGAAAGTACATGAGCTATTTTGGATGGGGGTGGGAGAGTACGCTCTGTCTCTTGTTGCCTTTTATATCATACGCTAAGCATTTACGTGCATTTTAGATCGGACAAAACTGCGGAATGGTACTGGGAGCAGAAGCGCTTACAGGAAGCCAGGGCTCGGAGGGCCAGGGCTGAACCAGACACCGAGTCGGCAGCTTGTCGCGCCGCTCGAACCCGTTTATCACAATTTTGATATTTATCTATGTTATTGCTGTGTATCGTTACCGATTGATTGCGCTAAAGTCACTCGTGAAAGTATCGGACTGTGTCCGAAACCGTCGCCAGAATCGACCACCGACTGCCCCCAATAGACAAGCTCGACGGCAGAACAACTTCTCTAAAAAGTTAGCCAAACGGCTTACACTCTAACAACCTTAAATTAAGCTGTGGTGTTGAGCCCTCACATGGTAGAGCCGTGCGTTCACTTTTCACGCGCAAGTAACGAAATCGTCGTTCTGATTTATATAAATCTCGCAAGAAAAAAGGAGCAAAAAAGTATCAAGTAAACACAGCAATCAAACTAGATAGTACTACCGCCTCCCTTCACTTCAAAAGAAAGAAAGACCACATCACGCAAAGCGACGACAAAACCCAAGAATTCACATCTCCATCCGATCATCTTCTTTCCCCTTCTCGCCAGATCTTTCTCGTTCCCCGTCCGAAGAGGCGTTGTGGTACGCCGGCACGCCTCGGTCCTGAAACAATTACAATCACGGGAGGTGGCGCGTCAACCGTTGCCACCAGTGTCCAGAACTGGTACGGGACCCTGCGCGCTTGCCGTCCGAACTGCCCCGCGACGAGCTCGAGGGGGAGGGAGCCTTGGGTGGAGGAGTGGGAGAGGGAGCGGTAGGGGCGGAGGAAGTGGCGGGAGCAGAAGTAGGAGCAGGGGCAGGAGCAGGGGCAGGGGCGGGAACAGGAGC
>JANWGL010006557.1:0-19472 GCA_025200755.1 Ceratobasidium sp. C01 | reverse complement strand
TCATTACAATCCGTCGCTAGCATGGTTTGCCGGCGGTGGGTTTCTATCAGGTAAGTTCCTGATGGCTCCCAGGATCAAATCTAGTTCGGGGGCGATGACGCGCACCTTAGTGCATATATATGGAATAAACCAATGCGTGCACTTTAACCGGATATCCGGCACTTGATTTTGACATGACTAAAACCTGCAATGACTGCTTCCTTCCAGTGCTCGCACACTGCATGGCACAAAAACGGACCCCGATAGACAGGCTCTAATCGAATCGGTGAGCGCAACCCAACTATAGCCATGTCTCGTGAACTCCGTAGCAAGAGTGGCCCGAGATGTCGGGCTCCCATGTTTTAAGGACTCCGTTTAGTCTCAGCGATTTTAAGAGAAAACAGATGAGTCCATTGAAGGGGAGACGCATCAGACTCCATCCAACTTCACTCTCAAGCTCCCTCTTCGATGTCCCGTAACCCAGGCCAGCGCTCATCCGGCAGGCAGAATTCCGGATGGGAGAGTGATGAAGACCAGTTTCCGGACAATCGAGTGGAACCCAGTGGCATGCCTTCGTCATATGGTGCGAGTCGCGTACATCCGCACCCACAGGTACTTGGAGATCCGCCTGCGACGCACCAAGCTTGGTATCAAACCCGGGATGGTCCTAGAGCTGAGCCCGCTCGTTATTTCGAATTCACTCCCGTACATCCTACGACGGAGACCGCAATATATACGCAACCTATTGCCGAAGCCCCAGAGCATATGCAATGGCTAGACCATCCTGTGCAACCTTCTGGTGGGTATCCAACCGAGACTATGGGAAATTAAAGGGCTAATTAAAGTCTTGGATTATAAACACGACTCCGTACCCATTTCATAGTGGATTTGCCCTACCGTCCCCATCAGTATGAACCCTACCCTGTAGTGTACGACAGCGACCAAATCAGCCCGACGACTTCGACGAGTGGACAATATGCGGGAAGCGGGTCAGACCACGGCTATCCAGTTGCATACTCCCACCATCTTTCACAGGAGACCAGAGCCCAAGACCATACAGTGGAACCTCGGTCAGCCAGGAGTGCGAGGCGCTACTCCCCTCTAGGGCCAGGCGTTGAGCAAGGAAGGCAGAACAGAATTACAACGCACAACCCCCTCCAGTCCGGTCCGTCTATCTCTACGTTCCCGTCGTCCGGCGAAGGGTCTTCCTACGTTCGCTCTGCTGATCCCAGTAGCTCTCCCCATGCCTACTTTTCACACGCTGAACTGGGACAACACGATAGTCGCACCTTCACGCGTGCAACTGAGCCCACGGTCCACATAGTTGAAACGCCGCTGTTCATTGTCCCATCGTCCCGCGTCCCCAGGGCTGAACCATCGTCATACTCCTCCGCTAGCAGTCAGGCTGCAGCGTCCCCGACGTCGCATCCATCGCAGCTTTCCCCGGAGACAAAGCCGAAACGCCGTCGTGCCAACGTTACCCAACTGAGTCTTCTCAACGAGACCTATGCCCGGACGATGTTCCCAACCACGGAGGAGCGGGCTGAAATCGCTCGGCGCATAAATATGACACCACGTCAAGTTCAGATATGGTGAGTGACATTTCCCCCCGAATCACTCAAGTCGCTGAACCAGTAATGCGGTTCAAAAGGTTCCAAAATCGTCGGCAAGCATCCAGGCAGCAACAATCTCCAGTACCGCTGCTACCCCCTGGATTGCGCTCCCAAGGTTCTCAGGAGCGGGATCCTGACGACGACACAATCCCAGATGTCAACGAAGAGTATTTTGAATAAACGGTATCCTCCGTTATTACTCTGAGCGCGGGAGTTGAAGGGGCTTTGGGACTTTTGCACGGCACCAAGGAAAAGAACAATTGATGGTCTATGTATATGCCAGGTCTACTTGTTGTGTTGAGTTCATTGGTATAACTAAACTCTACAGAAATTGTATGATATCTCTACGGAAAAACAGAACACGAGTCTCTAGTAATAAATACAAGCCCCTTCGCACTCCCCATCTTCTATCGTCGCATGTAAACCATAAGCGCCCGGTTAATCGCTATCGGTATCTTCGGGCTTGGGACCACCGAAAGTCAGCCAGTTGAGTTTACGAATACGCCTCCTCTCCTCTTGCGCCTTCATCTGGTTTCGCGTCATCTTCTTCTTTTTACCCTTTGGTGGGGTGGCCACGCCGCCTTCGTTCCCGCTAGCTACTGGGGTTGCAGCTGCAGATGCAAGAGGAGTTGGGGCTTTGCTTGCGCGAGCAGAAGCGGCAGGTGACCCCCTGGGTGTCAGTTTAAATTTTCCATCAGCAAACGCGTCCTCCACGACTGCTGTTTTGCCTTGATGGGTCATTCGTCCCGCAGCGACATTCCAAATTTCAGGGCCTATCCAGGATGTCAGGTGAGATATGAGTGATAGCCCGCGCACTAAGTCCACGCACACAGAGCACCAACAAACTCCTCGTTGTGTGATATAATCGCCACGGCTCCACCCCAATCACGAATAGCTACCGCAAGACCACCTACGAAAGAAAGTGGAACGATTGAGACCCACTGCGCCCTTAGAAGAAGGGATTCGTCAACGTACCCAATGCCTCGCGGTCCAAGAAGTTAGTGGGTTCTGTCAGGAAAAGATGTCAGCTTCTGATAGTCAAATTTGGACATATTGCGCACCATCGAGAATCATAATCTATCCAAAACGTCAGCGAGCTGGACGCATTGAACCGAAGATCGACCTATGGCGCACCTGAGGATTATTCCACAACGCCGATGCGATTACAACCTTGACCTTCTGACCGCCGCTCAGACCGCTCATCTCGTTGTATTGGGCAATGTCCCCGTCCAATCCAACGTCCTCGAGGTGTTTCCGGACGAGGTGTGCGGCAGTATCACGAGTGCCCGCGCCTTCACGCGACGACTCCAGGTCGTCAAATTGTTGGACGAGCTTGGTGAACCCCTTTTCGAGCAATTCTTCGCGCGGGATCCAAGAGTTGAACTTGTGATCTAAATTGCGCCACTTGACTTCGTACTGCAAGGACTTCTTCAGCTTTTGGCGACCCATGATCATCTGGCGTTGCGGGAATAATATATCTGTCAGTGCTCCGCGTGATCATCCATGTGGTATACACACCTCGAGTTTTCGTTTTTCCCCATTCCTTCCAACAAAGTCCTTTTCGAGTAGCGCCTTTTCCTCCTCAGTCAGCACACGTGTAGCTTTTTCCAACACCTCGCCTGAGGAGAGCGGTTTGGTCAAAATTGAATGCAGAAGGTAGGGAGAACATACGGTCATGACCATCTTGGTAGCGCCATTGGCTACGAATTCAGATACCCAAGTAATTGAGTATTGGTCGCAATCGATCGCCAACAAGCACTTACATGTATTGTACTGGAGTTTTTTCCAGATGCCGCTCGATATGGTGGGTGGCGTGTTGCGATACATAGCCAACGCGCAAAGAGGGGTGTTTGTAAACCGTTCCCTCCTGTGGTACAGTTTCGCCCTAGGGTCCGAGGCCAGATCACTCTCTCGAACACGTTAGATAAGTAGTCTTACCTACCGTGAGCAACTTGATGAGCGTGGATTTACCAGCACCGTTGGGTCCAATTATTCCAACGCGGCTGAAATTAACGCAGATCCTTTGTAGGTAAACAACGCCCCTTAGCGGAGGGATCACACTAGTCTCACCTAGATAATGATAGGGCACAGCTAACCCCAATAAGGCTTGGATCATTTCGACCTGGATACGTGAATGTGCAATTGGCGAGCTTGAGGATGGCGCGAGTGTTACTTCGAACGCCCATTAACGAGCCGGGTGGCGGGAACGCAAATTTAACAGAGGTTGCAGCTAGGGTGTAGTACGATTTGGCCTCAGGAACCCTTTCGACAAACTTAGACAAGTTGCCTGGGTAATATACCAGCTGAAATCAATGGTTAAGATTCGTTCAGTCATGCAAGGCATACGGTTCCGCACCTTTTTAGCTTCATAATGAATGATATCCGTCGTCACATTGTCAAGGAACCTACCAGGCATGCTCAGCCCAATCCAGAAAGGCTGACGGAAACACATACCCCGAGTCGTGGCTGACGATAAGAACTGTCACTCTATCATGCGCAATCAAATAATCCTCTAGCCATTTGACGGAAGCCCGGTCCAACTGTAAAGATAAGTAGTCAGGAGGCGCTCGGTTTACCGCGACCCAATTCAGCGCCGGAGGTCGGAAGATAACACGGAGATACTCTTATGAGAATCGTTGAGTTCTGATCGCAACCTAAAAGCGCAATCCATCGATCCACCTGCCCGGGCGACTCCGGCCCAGCATTGCCCAAGTCTCCGCTCCAACTTTCACAAGAATACGCCCCGGGAGTGAGACGGGTGAAAGCGACCACTTACATGGTTGGTAGGCTCGTCGAGCATCAATAGGTCGGCCTTATACAGCATGGCGCGGGCCAGCTCCAGCTTCATTTTCCATCCTCCTGACAGGCTTCCCACTGTATGGGTTTGTCGTTCGTCATCAAATCCAACCTCACGCAACTGTGCGGCGATCACATCTCGTTCGACACCTGCAAGCTGTGGATCTATACGGCCAATGACGCGTCGAGAGGCGCAGGTTAGCTAAATCGGTCAAACCTAAGGTCAGCCATATTTACTTGCCTCGAGCAATAAAGTCTAGAATAGATAAACTTCCGTCTTCTCCTTGAAGTGCATGCTCCACCATCACCGCCCGTAATTCCGATTGGGGCGGGAAGTTCTCTACCTGCGAATCAAACGTCAGATCAAAGATCGACGATGTGCATCAGTGATCCAGAAAGTGATCCAGGGATGTGATCATCGAAAACCCAAAATCGGGGAAGCCATCCTCGAGGTAGGTCACACTCTAGAAGACTGCGGCGCAGCCCTGAGTCTTCGACACCCATGGAAATATAGTCTAAGCGCCGCCTAAGCCTAGAGCGATCGCAGTCTGCCGCGTCATCTGCCTACGCTTGCCGTCATACGCACCCAAAAACCTCCCGGCCATCACATACGAAAGCCTCCTTTCCAACACATGCTTTCTCTGGATCCAGACCAGCCTTATTTGAATCCCCGAGATCTTCCTCAACCAGCTTCCAGCCATCTCCAGCCATCTCCAGCCATCTCCAGCCATCCTGCTTCACGCGGTTGCCTCCCGCTCCTTGTGCAAGCTCTCCAGCCAAACTGCTACCCATGTTCCCCGCCCACCCCAATAGAAAGGCTAAACCGAAACGCCCAAACCAAAACACACCTTTTCGTCCCGCAGTGCCCTCAAAAGCGTACTCTTTCCGCTTCCGTTCCCTGCACAGATCCCATATCTCCGACCGCGAACGAGGCGAAGCGTGGTGTGAGAGAGTAGAAGGAGTGCGCCGTAGGCAAGAGAAAATAGGGCTGGATGAGCAAATCGGGCCGATCGATTTTGGATCAGGGGTAGGCCGAACAATTTTTGTGGATTTGGGGTAAATGAGTTTTAAAAAATCGTCGGGTAATCGTACGAGTAGGTCAAGGTCGGCCATTCGAAGATAATATCGATCAACCCCAATACCGCCGATAATTCGCAAGGCGCATCGAGTAAATCGAGAAGGAGGGAGAGGCGTATCAAGTAGATGCCAAGGGTGTATTGGGTGGTTTTTGACGGAAGGTATAATCAAACACCAGGGTTTCAAGAAAAAGTCATTCCCACCACCAGAGGGCCCGCCACAGAGAGTTCAGGTCGAAACAACGTCGTAACAAAGACGCAAGAAGATGAGCAAAGAAATAATCAGCACAATCTATTGCTCGAAAGATAGAAAATCACGCACTATCACAAAGCACCTCTTCACTATCATCACTGACAACAATCCCCGTCCTAGCCTATTCAAGATACTACGTCAACCCCCCCCCCTCCCAAAAAAAAAGATACCAAAAAGGCTCACCTTTTCTATATCCCAGAAGTGGTTCCTAACAACCTGCGCAGCGTCCCATCCTTCACCCTTACCCTCTTTCCCCTTGCTCTTCTCTTCGCCCTCGTTTTCGCTTCGTACCCATCCCTCAATATAGGCACCAACACATCGCCCCCAGACGGCTTTCTCGGCATCGTACGCACGTATTCGTCCTGCTCGGACAAGCTCTGCGCCCATAACTGATGCGAATGCGAGACATGTTCGCTGGGAGGCGTGAAGTTGGATGCGTTGACCTGTTTGTTCAGCCGGGTTGAGTGTGAGCTCCGCCGTCAAAATAAGATTGGACGTGGGCCCGGGAGAGGGATTGAGAGGAGGGAAGAGGAACGTACCAGGAAGCTCAAATTTAGGCTTCACAATCCAAGGCTTGGGCAAATACTTGACAATCACGGTCAACACATCGTCCTCCAACCCATCCTCAGCCTCCTTCCCATTCCCATTCTCCTTAACATCTCCATTCTCAACTAGACCTCCCACGCCTCCTCCAGCAGCTTTCAACACCTCCTCAGCCTCCTGCGCGAACGCCCTAACCTCAGGGAACGCAGCTCCGCTCGCGACTTTGCTCACGGCAACGCTTAGCGGACCGAGGTATTTCGCTGCGACAGCTGGGTCTCGGACGAGTTTAACGATGTTGGTTGTTACGATTGAGGCCCGGCGGAGGGTTTCAGGTGAGCTGCGGACGGAGTTGTTATAGGGGTGGCGTGTGTCGTGGAGTGGAGTAGTGCGGATATTGGGGGTCGATGGAACGGGCAACGAAGGCCGGGCGCCAATTATTGAGTCGTTGAGGGGGCATGGAGGGAATTATTGAGTGAACCGATGCAAGTTAAATAGTGGTGAGGGGGCCGATTTGAAGCGAGTGGAGCAAACATCCGAGATCAGAACTCTAAATAAAATTAATTCCGAAGGCAAACACATACCGATCGTTCAGGGCACGAGAAAGAAGGGGCACGAGAACAGCTAAACTAGGCGCCGTGACCTCAGCAACGAAGGTAGTATTACTCATAGCCTAAAAACGAGTGAGATGAAAGCGCATAGAGTGGTTGCATGGGTGCGTACTTTAATCGTGGCCGGAACGTTTGCCGGTGAGGCCATGGCTTGGACAAGCGCTGGGATGTGTTTTGTCAAATCTGGGTTAGGAACGGCTCCACAGAGGGCAGTGGCACATTTGTTCGCGGCGTTGGAGACCTATAGCCATCACGCCACCAACATCAATTCACCGGTCACTTCAAAGGAAAGATATCCGAACCTCCGACTTAGTATCATGCATCGCATTTTCGACTGTGGGCAAGATACGACCCAGCTCGGCAGCGACATATTCTGCCCGGTCGGCCTTTTTGCTCTTCTCCTCCACCCATCGACGTACGGCGTCTAATGCTCCGACCTTGGTCTTCCATTTCCCGCCCTCGCCCCCTACCGCGGCTAGAAGCTCTCGCAACACAGGTCGAGTCGCCTCAGGGGGAAAGAGAGCAAGAACCGCTCGAACAGCAGCCGTTGCGGCCAACCGCACTACATCGCCCTTGTCGGAATATAAATCTAGTAAAACGGCCAGCGAGGGAAGGAGAAGTGGGCCCGCGGGTGCTTTCAGGTGCGTAGCCAGTGCATGCAACCCAACAGCCGCCGACTCGCGCTCATATCCCGATTTCTTGTTTGCTGCAAACGCTGCGAGCTGAGTTAAAACTTTTTCGTCGCTGTAAAAGTGTTAGGATGGGTAGATGCGCGAATAGGGGCTGCATACGCGAGGGATTGTAGACCAGCAGCTTTGACTGCTTTTGCGAGTGCATCAGCCTCCGTTTGGGCGTCTGGGGCGGTCGGGGCCGTTCGCAAGGCCTCTAGATGGGCGGCGATGGGTGAGTTAGACATGGTGGTAGCAAGTAAGAATTATCCTAATAGAAGTTTTGCTCATGACCAATTACACCGCCACTATGTGTCTTATCTTTGTCTAGGATAAGTGTCACAACTCGGCGTTTGTCTGCCCCTGGGCGACTCCAATTACTCCAATTACTCAAAGAATTGTCGTGAACGAACGTTTCACAGGATGCCACGTGCGACAGTAAAAATTCGCCTCAGTGATAACCGGGTATGAACAAGATGCCGGGCTCAGCTTGTCTTATTAAAATAATATTCTGTAATTTTTATCCGCACTTTTCAATCGTCGTAAGACCTATTAACTAAAGCAGGAAATGTCTTTGTAGACAAACCATGTCTATCCTGGCTTGGCGACGCACCGCCACCCATTAGAACCCCAATAAACTTTATATGACTCAGCAACCTGTGGCTGAAACAAGAAAAATGCATTGCGCCTATCTAACTTTCTCCTCCACTTCTCCCACCATAGATACCATAGACTATAGACACTAGATGGCTTCACCAACCTCTTTTCTTCCTCCTCTCAAACGTCTAGACGAATTTTCAGCTTATGATTTACATTCGGCCATCGCTCGTTTGGTGATTTTGTATCTGCCCGAAGTACGTGGCACGGCTCCTGTTGACGAGGACCTCGAACTGTGAGTATTCAGACGTTCATTTCATCGGCATACTAACGCTATATGCTAGACTACAAGCCGACACTTTTGAACGTTCCTTTGCCATTCGATGGATCACAGGCTTCATAGCTCGGGGCGAAGAATGGGTCGAACAAGCACCCTCCCCATCTTCCCCCACCCTTCCCACATCATCGCTCCCTCTCAAACCCGCCACCTCCACTGAAACTGAACAACCCACGGAAGATACCTATGAAACCCGCTCCTCGGCCCTAGACCGGGCAGCCGCCCTGCTAGCTGCCTGCGCAGGGACATCCGCATCGGGTGCCATCTCCCGTGACTTCGTCTTTTCCACTTTGTCTACTTCCACTTCCCCGATAACGATAACGATCCGAGATGAAAGTCTTTCGACCGGAGACCATACGGCCGTTGGATTGCAGACTTGGGGTTCTGCGTACGTCCTTGGCGAGCGGGTCGCAAAGGACCCAAGTGGATTTGGAGTGGACGCAAGCGCCCGGGTATTAGAAATCGGAGCCGGGACCGGACTTTTAGCTCTCCTATGCGGGAGGCTCCTCCAAGAAGATGAGGAGAAGGATGGAGGGATGGTCGTAGCAACGGATTATCATCCAGCCGTGCTCTCCAACCTTTCCGCAAACGTATCCAGCAACTTCCCGAACCACGATACCCCGCCTGTCGACGTCCTCCCGCTCGACTGGTCCGTATGTGTTACGGGTAAACCAACAACGGGCCTCTCTCGTGCGCCGAGTGTGGCGCCTACACCCGCTATCGGTACACCCGTTCCCCAGCCTCAAGAATCTAAACTCGTCCGTGCGCTAATTTTCCAACCGTAGATATAATAAATCACACTTAACTTTTTACCCATTTTTACCAGCCTCGATCCCAATGACGCAGACTCAAACACCCGCGTTCTCGGCGTCTACAACCACACTCTCCCCATCCTCCACACCCCAAACGCCACGGACGCCACAGACTCCGCAAACCCCGCGCTCGCCCCCTCCAGCGCCTAACCTCGCTCGAGCGGTCTTTTCGCGACTCATGGCACGGGGGGTTCAGTTCGATATGCCAAGCGAGCAGGGGCAGGTGGAAGGGCTGGTCCGAGTTGAGAAGGCGCCAGGAGTAATGGCAGATGAGAAAGCCTTGGAGGAGGAGAAAGCGACGGAAGCCAAGACAAACGAACTCGCGAGACCAAGTCCGACTCTTGACCTAGCAGAGCTAGACGAAAAGTTGACAGCGGCAGCAGACGCCAACTCATCTCTGACAGCGGCAACTCAACAGACAGCCGCACTGGAGGCGTTGACAGCGGCAGTGGACGAATACAAATCAGTGGCGCCCGACCAGCTCGAAGAGACAGACAAAGCGGCGAAAACCTCTCTTCAGAATTTAGCTTTACGCTCGGATTCTTCGGCGGTACTCCTTTGTACCAACCCTGGCGATCTCGTTCTTCCTCCCCTTCGAGGTGAGGAAGGATCAGAATTTATGGCCGGGGTCAAACCCAGCGACGTATCCGATGCCAAATCCCACTTCTTTGAGCTCGAGGCTCAATCAACTCCCGAGCCTGCATCAATCCATGAACCCGCACCTCAACACTCTCAAACTCAAACCCGATCCCCAACGCGATCGACACACGAACACCCGGCTCTCCCGGTCCGCAACTCAACGGCGACACAAACCCGGGCACGCAGAACAGAGACACGGTGCCTAGATCCCTCGTGCCCTGTCCACGTTTCTTCCACGAGCGGGTTCCTGGATACGTCGTGCCTAGGCGTTGAAACCGAAACAGTCTCCCACACTGGTTTGTCCAGCCCCCCGGAGAAAATTAGGCCCAGCACGATTGCAAGTTTATCTCTAACATACGCGATGCCGCCGGACGCGAGCTGGACCGCCGCCCCCGGTTTAGATGTGGGTCTAGGTCCTGAGGCGTTTTTGGCTGAGTTGACTGGAGATGTTGGTGAGAGTTTGAGTTGGGGTTTGGGTGGGCAGGCACGCGAGAGTGAGGTTGTTTCTCAGGTATGTGTGGTTATTTGTGTGCCAAGGAACTTTGATTTATGGAATTTTGCACGGGGTTTTAGGAATATCTAGGATTACAATGCGCTCGCGTAGATATTTCACTCGATAAACGTTTGGGAAGCTCTGGGGAGCAGGCATGCCCGGTGGTTCACGCTCGGGTGAGTTTGAAAGTACCCAGCATATCGTAGAAAGAAGATTGATTTTTGTCCTTAGGGGTATACAGAAAATGGTGTGTCGCCCGTGAGCCACACCAGCGGTCCCGAGGTGAAAGCATCCACGCCACCCCGCACACCTGAGATCAACGAACCTGAACTCGACCAAGGTACGCTACCGAAAACCTTTGTCTCACCTGTATGCGCGCTGACACCTGCCTCCCACCGCCTCCCACCAGCTCCTCTAGACAAACCGTTCAACGAACCGTTCGATACTATATTCGGTGCCGACGTGATCTACGAGATTTCGCACGCAACGCTCGTCCACGGAGTCGTCTCGCGTCTCCTTCGCAAGCCCTCGTACGGCCCATCGAAAGCCCCTGCACACTTCCATCTGATCATGCCTCTTCGACCGACCCATGCGGACGAAGCGACGAGCGTTGATCGGACGTTTCCTCGGGCAGAAGACGTGCGTGCCCAGAGGAGTGGGACTGAGGAGGAAGAAGTGCTTGCGATCGTGGGGACGGAGACTTATGCGAGAAGTGCGGGTGTTGGCCGAGCAGACGAAGTTCAATATGTGTATTATCGGATTGGATGGGTCTAGGCTTGGGACGGGGCCAAAGGGGGGGATAGAAGGGGGGGAGAGCCGATCGGCGAGTGTAGTTTTGTACGTGTATCGTTAGGGGCGTACTATATGCTTTATGAGCTGTTTAATATTCACTCGTTAAATGAAGATTTGAACCTACGACTTGACACGCGTACACCTGAGAGGTCTTCTAGCAACAAAAATCCTCGTATTCCTGTCGTGAAGGGAGCTGAATCGTCGAAGTCCCGTGATAATCCCGCAACCGCCCACCACAACATCTGTTCTGCTCATCTGCGCCGGGCAAAAGCATTCTCGCCCTGCGAAGGGTGACCAGCTCCGCCGGGGCGTTCTATTCGGTTCAGACGACACACATTCCGTGTTGCTGCGGCCACGACGGGGCGTTCGCGCATAGGGCAGACACAATATCGCCTATAGCCCAGCCGTTAACACACTTCACTCTACGAAGTACTCGACGCCAGAATACTCACCGGCACATTTGCCCCCAAGGCGATGCTAATCCAGCACTGCTCATCATACATGTCGCGCTCGCTCGCTTTAGCGACAGCTGTATTGCCCTCCGCAGCCACCGCGCATTCACTCGGACACAGGGGGAAGCGGACGCTTGCCAGCGTCCACGCAAGAGTTTCTAGAGGGGCAATATACAAAGCTCGAGCTCCGCTCTTCAGTTCAGTCTCACATTTATCCAAGCGCAACGCTCCCGGCGGTGTGATATTACAGCCCTAGTCGAGCCACCGTCAGCGAAATTCGACGTCGATGTCAGCCACCGCCAGCCACCAACGCGTGGCCGACAGCGTCGACGAGGGACTTCGCTGGGGGCCGGTGCACGATACAAACCCCCCAGGTACTGGAAAAGAGCTGGTCCTTGTCGCCCTAGGGCGTTTTGCGGATAGAACGTCTGAAAGACCACATGTTGAAGCAATCCTGCCAGCGGGGCAAGGTCAGGCGGGTGTCTCCGGTGAAATATAGAGTCTGCGAAGGCTTGAACAATCTAATACAAGTATAGCTGACTTCGTGGTGAGAGTCTACATCCCGGAGTTAGGGGTTAGCTTGGCGAATGCAAAAGGCGTGACGAACCTGGATGCCGACTTTCTAAGTGTCTGCCTCGTCACAGTTGAACGATAACCCGGTTCTCCTCAATGTATGGCAGCATCGAGCCCGTGCGATAAGCATCGTACAAGCCAGGCTAGACGTCCACTGAGAGCAAGAAGGAGGGGACACGAACATGGTTTCAGACAGACGAGCGCTTCCGGTCAGTGCCGCTTACCTCTGTGACTATTCCCCCAGCTCTTGCTTACGCATGTACCGGACGGTGCGACAGTAGTGACAACTAGTCAACAGACACCTAAAGCGGGTGTGTGAGTGCCTTGTCCCGAGCTAGAAAGGTTATCGTACAACACCTATCTTCATCGCCTGTCGTGAGGCGTAATGACGTTCGCATCGTACGACCATGTGGAGAACTCTGTGATGCTACACGGCACGTCACGTCACCATAAGACCTACCAGGCAACGCAATCACGAAGCCCTCGTGAAGGACGCCACAGCGACCGCCGGACATACAGCGAGTCAAGGAAATTGGTAGAGTCAGAGCACATCGCGCGGCCTAATGTATGCATGGTCGGTTTTTATGTTCGTACCTGGATGTTCGTCGACGTGAACGTCTATTGTGGCTCGGGGGAGGGGGGGTTCGTGATTATCAGTTGCAACATTGTTAGATGGTATCGGGCGGGATTTGCATGCGCTCGGTGGCAATGATCTAGTGTGTGTATGGGTGTGACTCGCGGCAATGAGCGTACCCTACGATCTGGTAAATAACCAAGCAGAGTTCTGCTCTTTTTCTTCCGTTATTTTGTTATGTTTTCTATGCATAGTTTCAGCGCTCAAAATGGTACAGTGGGGGAAAGAGGGCTTCAAACAGGCTAGCGCCAACGGAGGCAAACAGAAAGCGAGCTCCAAAGCTCCGAGTCTCGGATCAGCTTCTCTCCTGCTATGGCCGGACGTTCCAATACATAAGAGAGTAGCGCGAGTGGAGGTCCCAGAACACAGACCGACCGAACGGTCCGAGTCGGACGAATCCAGCCGGCGATTCCCTCAACGCCGAATATTATACGGCCTAGGTCGTATCTTCAGCCTAACCGGGCATAGGAGGCCTATATGATTCGATCGAAGTCGTTGCATTTTCTGAAGGGCTGTGTTCAAATCTTCAGATGGCTTTACATGAAAACAAAGCAACTGATTTATCCACCAACAGCGGAGACAAAAATGCTTCAGCCTTTGGTATAGTGCATACGGAGCTATTTCTATATAGGAAGGTCGGTAGAGTACTGTAGGTGTGTTATTCCAACCGAACTCCGTTCCGTAATTTCGTAACCCTACATTGCTATAATTATCAAGATAGGGGGGATTTGTCAGTTCCAAACTGGGGCTACAACTATGAGCTATGGGGTATTTATCGTGCGCCCGGCCTGCATGCTATCGACTAATAAGCCTAGTGCGGTAAATAGCAGAAATTCAGAGACTCAGATCCCCCTGGTATATGAATAACTCGTGACATGAACTTACAGCGGTGTGCTTGTCCTCAATACATTCTCTGCGTACCAGATTCGCTGGTGTCTACGATCGTTCAGTTTGATAAGGTTTTCGATCATGATTGCTCCCTGCAACCATGCTACATGAATCAATGCCAGATTCCTAGAAGTAACACGGATAGGCCCAGACATTGAAAGCCCTTAGCGCCTTCTCACACCAAGTGATCGAGGTCGAATCGCACACAATGCACTGCCTGGAGAATCGGAGAAGGACACTCGAATGAGGACAGCTGGATGAAGTACCCCAAATATCCCCCATAAAATCAATTTGGCTCCGAATATTCTCATTCGAAGCAAGGAAATGCATCTCGTTGGCAGGCCGGGAACAGACGGCGCACGCGCAAGGCTTCTCGGCTGCCTCATGCCTCATGCTTTTCCAACGAACTTAGCAAGTAACTAGCGCAAAGGCCTCACATTCAGACATCAAACCATCGCATAGGCTCTCACACGGATATTACTGGCTAAACTAAGCTTAAGCTCAACGAGCAATTACTTGAGCAATTGCGGAGCCAGAGTCCAGGATATCTCACTCGACTCTCGGCTGAAGATCGATACGCGCCATTCTTCACTTTCTCAGCAGTGACATATGTGGATGATCCGCGTATTGCAACAACGAGACTCCACGGAGAACAATACCAGTCTATCATATCTTACGGGAAAGGCAGGCAACAGTGATATTCTACGGAGAGTCTGAAATCATTCGTGGGAACGCCGTTCGATACGCTGCGCCCCCTGAGGATCTAGGGCGAAAGAAGAGCAATAATATTCATCCTTACCGTCTCTGCCGTGTTGTCCGTCATTTTTACTGATTTGTCTAAGTCGCCGCTTGATCAGTAAGTTGGCTACGGAAATTGACTTGCACATATAGCTTCAGCGACCGATGGGGATTAGGAATCGAGTCGATCCTTAATACCCATCGGGCGCTGAAGCTATACACGGAGATTTTCGGTCTATCACCGTGATATAAGGACGAACGGGTTAAGTGAAGAGATTCAAGCAGGAAATCAATACTCCCAAAACGTCCTTTGTGATTAACAGTGGGTGGCTATACGCTGAGAATTCGCAGCCGCACTGTTGAACGTGTCCGTGTTGATTAGACGGATAAGGGCGACACCTCGTAATTGACACCAAGATTAAGTTAAAATCGTTTTAGGTAATTGACAAGCCGGAAATATCGTCCGTTTTGCCGCCGACGCAGTCGTATTGCCTGGCCACACACAAGCGCCAACAAGTGCCGCCCCGCACGTGTCAGGGAGCACCGGCACCCCTGAAAGACAACGTCTAAGTAAATCATCTACCTCTAAATTTCAAACTAGCGGAGTCGGAGATCTGGTGCGTGTCTCGGGGCTGCAGTGTTCCTCGAGTGACCTTGAAATACTTAATCGGTAGATTATTCGACATATTATTCAATAGTTTCTCCAAGCATAACCACTGGAACGTGTTTTGTAAGTGAATAGTTCCTCGGTCCTTGCCAGGCTTCGAACAGTAGACACGAGGGGGCACTCTATGCCACATAATTCCAATATTTTATAAATCGTTTGCAGCGAGTGCGACTCGAACAGCGGTTGAAATTCATCCATAAAACGAAACTGACGCACCTTTTCAACAAGCCTGGATTGTTGACCCATGACGTTAATATAAAAGTTGAAAATCACGACCACACTCCGAACAAGCAGTTGTCACGCTAGCGAACACATTACATATTGCACATCTAGTCTGGCCACCCCCGTCAGAGAGAAACAATATGACTAGGGCTCCCTCTGCAGTTAGCGCAGACAGCGGTGACGGCCGGTGGAGTCTCGAGAGTTCACGTTCCAATTGCTGTAATGCATTTCCTTTTTGGGAATATATGCGAAACCTAAATTCGAAAAATATCTTGCGATCGGCGCTGCGCATCGGGGACAGCCCCGCGTATTTGTATCTCAATCGTGCAGCTCCGCCAAAGTTACGTGATGGACATTCTTTGTTCACGGTTTTATGTGTAATGTCCTACGCCAGAGATGCCAGCATTAAGTTACAGTTTTTGATCCTAGATGTACTCTTTCCAGCCGTCCACAGCGTACATTTACGTGGTTCGGCCAACCAGAGAGCATGGCGATTTCCAACTTGACAGCTGATGATGTTCCGCGCGGCCAGTTTTCTGCAATCGCACGTTGTAGACAGCTTCACCCTCCAATTTGGATATCCGTAGACGACAACCACGTTATCAAAGCAGTCCGACCATTCCAGGTCTAGCCGGCGCAACGCTTAACCTCCCTATCGCACAATCTTCAGAGGGACAGATAGACCGAGTCCTACAGAAGGCGATTTAAGAAGCATAACACAGCACATCATGAAACGCATGATCCCGAGAGGCAGTTCTCGGCCAACACCTATTCTCGACTAAACCAGATTCAAGCATTTCACGCGAGGATGAACCAAACAATCAGTAACGACTTGCTAAAATTGGTTATTGCTTAGTCATTCGGAGATAATGCAATCCGGGCTCGCAACCGCTGATCCCGGGTTTCAGCTCGAGGTCCTCGGTGTGGAGTATCTTCCTTGGAACGGTCGACTCGAAAATTTATGCACACTATGCGTGCTCATTTGTATTGAGAACTGCGCTATACACGAGTGAGCAAGGTGGTAAAGGTCACTTTTACATGTCTCAACTATTCCAAAAACGATAATACATGATGAGAGGGAAGTTGAGAGTATGAATACAAGAATAAACAACGATGTTAGTGGCCAGCATTAATACGCCGAAATTACAATATAGGAAACGAAGGAGTAAATATTGCATAGAGGAATGCGAAGATATGAAGTTTTGCCCTGGATGTATACGATTAGGCGAATGCGGAGGCATAGGAAGGATGAAACGAAGAGAAGCCAAGGGTATACTAATAATATTGGGAGCCGGAAGAGGAGCTGTGCGGTAGCGAGGCGATTGGATAAAACGCGCCGCCGGGTGGGGGAGCTGAAGACGGCGAGTGCGAAGAGCGGCTCGAGCCGAGGCCGGCAGACCCCATGCTGATATCACAGCCTTTCTGATTCGAATGCCTGCAGATACTAATCAGTACATATCCGAGAGCGATTGAACGATAGCCCACGCACCGTTTCAGAGCATCCTTGCGTGTAAAAGACTAGAAACTTTGTCAGGCATTGTTATAATAAAGTCTAGAACTCGACCGACCTTGCCACAGACAACGCAATGGTGCGGTTTCTCGCCAGATGCATTCACAGCATGGGTTTCCCGGTGGCGGCGACAGTCGTGATGCCTTGCGAAACGAGTATGGCAAATGTCGCACTCGTACGGCTTTTCAAGCGCAAGAGCCGAAGTGGTGAGGGACTGTCCGGTACTGGAGCTTCTTACAGAAGCTATACCGTTTCAGGCCGTTAGTGATTTTCAACCAAAGGACAAAATTCGAGACATACCGTGGCGGGATGTAGGCGAGTCGGCCCCTTCCGACGGGTAACCCAATTGCATGATATCCTGAGAGGGAACGTACTCGTAGCCTTCGCCGACCATCGGCATGTGCGCTTCGGCACTCGGACGACGAGCCATGGGGTACCGGTTATCACTCGGGAGCACACCGCTCGTTGATTGGTAGCGCCGACGCGAAGCAGTGTAAGTCATCGGATTGGGGTCAGAGTCGACGCCGTATTGTTCGTGGGGTTGAGGTGCAAAATGCGAGGACGTTGGCGAGAAGGACGGGCCCGGATACACGCCCTGTTGGTCGGGGTACGGGCTGGAACCCGTGGGATAACCTTGCATATTCTGCATGGAGGGATTGTATCGAGGAGTGGACTGAGGCATGTCCGAATACCCCATATTCCCGTAGGCAGGCTGCTCGTATGCACCGTAAACTGGCTGGTTGTAGACGGGCCGGGGAGGAGGAGATGTATGAGACGGCGCCGAAGATTCGTATGGGTAAGACATTTGGAGTGCAGAAACAGACGGGAGAGCAGACAGCTTGGAAGACGGAAGGCCGAGGCGGGGATGACAATCCGGTTGCCTGCGTTCACCCATTATATAGGCTGGATGTGGACAGCCCGATGAGTGACCGTTTAGTGCTAAACGTGCTCCGTGCTTAGACTTTTTGGGCCAATAGCTGATCGCAGCAGCGGGGATTGGCATCTGGTGGGTGATGTCAAACTATCCGAATAGGTTGGGTAGCAGGAAGCGGGAGAGCCTTCACTTATCGAAAAAGTCCTAGACGGGGTCCAGGACGGGATCCCCGAACAGCCGGCAGGGATCTGATGCCGATCATTTTACGAGGGAAATGTCATGTCACGCACATGGCTTCGATGGAATAATCATCCTTGCCAATCACCTGTCAAACTTTGTTCGAATCCCGCACAAATCCAAAGCCAGCGTTTAACCCCAATTTGGTCCGTATGTACACTGGTGTTCGACTCAGGCTCGACCTCTGCTTCCCAAACAGTCCAGCGCCAAGTTGCCGCAGTCGTACCGCGCCTCGATGTTCAAGAAGCGCGGACATTAAGGTACCGAGCTGGCGATCGAAGCGCCTGAGCCTTGATCACCACGCAATTACCGAAAATCTCATTTCTTCCTGCGAGCCCAGCAGCCTAGCATCAGCCGATGCTCGCAACTATCGCTTAAATTCAGGTTACTTGTGATATCCCATTCTCGTATTGATAGATTACATCGAGAAGTAATATTGCCGGCTTGTTGGTTACCTCGACGCCCCGGTCGGCGGTCTCATCGATCGACGTTGGAGAGCGTTGAAGCTGTTGGGCCTATTATTTTCCGCGATATCACTTAAGTGGGACCTTAATCAACGCAAACTGCGGATCCTTGGCGAGAGCGCCATCGAGTCAGCTCTGCCTATTATTTGCCTATGTGATCGTCGTTCATTTTGCTTATCGGTACAAGTGCATGTTGAAAGTTGTCAGCTAGGCCCTCTATGCAGTGTTCTCGCCAGGGCAGAGACCCACTGTTTGGCCCCCCCGGTCAAGAAGGCGGTGCTATCATTCATTTACACTGCCTTTTTAAGAGCGTTACGTTACAGTTATCACTCGGTCCACACTTCCACTGCCGTCCCGGCCTCGAATTTGAACCAAGCTGTGTGTCGCTCAGGCAGTTTCAGAGTTACTCTTGCTGCGGCAGCACGTTAAGAACTCGTAAAATGATGTCCTTCTCTCGATGCTTGACTCTGCCTTCCGGGGAAGACGACACCGTCTTCAAAGGATCCACATGCTGCCGTCTTTTTCGAGTAAAAAACGGCGATCTTGTTCTGCGAACTTCTTGCTGCGGCATGCTTAAGCTTGTACCTTGACGCTCACCTGGACTGCGGAACGAGGAACAATATCGTACATGCTATGTTCTCCGTCGTCGACAGGGCTTTGGCGGCCGTGTCCATGCTTTCAGCGACCGTCTTTGTGACTATCTGGGCTCGGACTTTTACCCTTAACCTCGACTTCTATGACTCTATCTCGGAATTTCACTACCCCAACAGGACGCGAGCTACGCATACACAAATCTGTCCGGACTTCTGTCTAATCACTTTGTCTTTCCTGGCACAACTTCCGTTAACCGTTTACCGTATCACTGGAGGAGACCGCAGCCCGTACCTGCTTCTTCCTCAGTACCGTTCGGCCGTCCATTTTGCCTGCCCTATCAGGTCTGGCCAATGGGATCATGCGTCCTGTTCGCACCCAACAGACACCTTTGGGGATTTCTATCATAAATCTAT